>JAOVYU010000047.1:7102777-7116494 GCA_025674565.1 Synodontis membranacea
TCTCTCTCTCTCTCTCTCTCTCTCTCTCTCTCTCTCTCTCTCTCTCTCTGCCCCCTGTCTTTCTCACTCTCTTTCTTTCAGGTCTATAGCTGATTGGTTGAAAGCCCCAGACACCATGTTCCTGCTGGACTTCATCAAACCTGAATTTCTGCTGCTGAGGGTGAGAGGAAGAGAACGCATGAGAGGGAATGAGTGACGGATAGATTGTGCCTCTAAAGTTCACTGTGACCTTTAACCACCTTAGCACTTCCCATTAAGTATTATAATTATTTGACCCAACATCGCATTTTGTGGTATGTCGCTGTATCTGGTTGCAACTTAAATTTTTCTGAAAGAATTATATGAAAATATGTTACACTGCAATGAAGTACAATAATTGCATTTTTGGTTAGGGAATTATCTTTTAATAAATGAATGTAGTTAAATATAGCTACAGTTGAAGCCAAAATTTATATATACCAAGGCAAAAAAGGTATTCGATCTCAGTTTTTCCACTCATTTCATGTTACCATACATGTCTTTTGGCAAGTCAGTTAGGGTATCTTCTATGTTTGCATCAATTAAAAAAAAAATCACTACATTGATGAAATGACCTTTAGAAGCTTCTGATTGGCCAACTGTCATATATAGGAGTTAATGGGGAATGCCCATTAACTCCTTACTCCAAGATGTTTAAAAGCCAGACTGATATACAGGTGATTCCCAGCCTTTTGGTGGCTTTTTCTCTGGTCGAGCAAAAACATTTGACTGTATGGTCATAGTGATGAAAATGTGAGCGCTAAATGTGAGGCAAAAAGCGTGGGGCTTCTAATCTGAAGAACACCACCCCAAATGTGAAGCATGGTGCTGGCAGCGTTTTCCTGGAAGAGGGACTGGTGTATTTCAGCAAATAGATGTTATCATGCATATATGTAAACTTTTGACCCACTGAAAGTCTGATGTAGTAAATAAATCTGTCTCTTAGCAACAACTGTGAAATGCCCATTTATGGTAATTAAGCACATGCCCTAATTGACAACACAGGAAATGTATGATAATGTGAGATGTTTATGCAAGCTTGTGGCCTCAACTATTTTTCATCAAACGGTTCACCATCACTTTTGAAATTTCAGTTGGAATCAGACACACACATCTTGTACAAAACATGTACCAGGTCCGACCAGGATATAGGAAGAGAACATTAGGGGGGAAGGTGACAGCAGAAGCAGTGTGTAGGGGATGACTGAATATCAGTGCTTATTTTGTGTCACCAGACTCTGGCCAGATGCCTCATCATGTGGGATGAGATACTGCCTAATGAGGAATGGGTGACTAGCAATGTGCCTCAGGTACAAAATCAACAATTTCACTGACAAACACTATACACACAAGCACTTTGTTCTTCAGTATTGCATTATCCTCCAAAATATGACATGTTCTACATCAGCTCAGCTTGACTTCCTCTTGCTTTATTAAGTTAAGTGGTCACTTAAGATATTTTGCAATGCAAGTTTTGCAAGTCACACTTTGCAAGGCAAAGCTGTGTTAAGACATTTTTTTTGCTGCAATCCAAGAAAGCCAAAGAATGTTGTGCAACTAACAGGTTACTTCCATGTGTTGAGGAGTGCTACAAACCAGTGATGTAAACATTCGGCATCTGTTGATATTTTTTTCCAGATGTTTTTGAGAATTCAGAAACAGTTTCTAGTACAGAATGCTGTGAGAACTTGTATAATCCACCATATGCAAGGTGGTCCGGAAAAGACGTTGGAATTTGCTGGAGCTGCATTCTGTGAAGCAACAGGAAAAAATAGGCGTGGGTAGATAGATAGACTGATAAGAATTTATTAATGTATTTTATCTAAATTATGTGTCTTAATGTTTTAATAGAAGATACTTTATAGCCTTGCCTTGCCATGGTGACTAAGGAGTCATTTTGACGAACACCAGTAAAACAGCAGTGAGTCTGCATAAAGATGCCTAAAACCGTACTAGCTAAGAGTGCCTTTCGCAAGATTTGCTCACGTGTTTGGATAGATACATTAATAACAAGAACTTTAGCCAACAGAACAAAAGCGACTAAATGAATCAGAGATTATTTCCCTACTGATGTATGTGCAAAGTAAAGAAATGACAAAAAGGCTTGTGTTTAAATGCCGTGAGTGACTCCTTAGCGATCTCGGGTGATGAGACAGAGACTAATGTGAACAATGCTTATAATTAAAGTGATAATCAGGAGTGAAAGGCTTTTAAATAGTGAGCTTCACATAAGATATTTTCAAGATGGGTCATAACATGAACAGTACTGTATAATTGTGAATACTGTAATAATAATATTTAAACTATACTAGCTATTCTGCACTATGGTTTTTAACTGGAAAGTGTGTTTGTTGGTAGATAATCCAGGAGAACATTGGACTGCAGGAGGAAGCACTAGTGTCTGAGGATCTGAACATGGAGACGTTGGTGTAAGTTCATGTTGTGACATTAAATTGTTGGACCAAGTGGTTGTTTTACTTTCATTGTACTGCTTGTTTCTGCAATTTGAAGATGTCTGCCAAGGTCAGCTTTTTGCATTTGGGTTCAAATGATTGTAATTCCAGTTTTGAGCTTCAGTTACAAATTTACCATGAATACATTCCGCAATTTAAGCATTCATTCTAAAGCCACATGTTCCTGTGCTCAGACAAGCTCATGATTATATCATCGCTGGAGCCTGCATGGCTGTGGGCTTTAGATTTGCTGGATCTGCAAATTCTGATGCTTTTGACTGCCTGGTAAGGGGAACCACACTGCACTGGAATTTCAGTTAAATGTCTTCAGTCAGTTACGACATCCTTCTATTTCTTAATGTTCGGATTACCATACATATATTTAGTGTTCTCCTGATTCTTGTTTTTTTTCTCTCTCCACAGTACAAGTTTGCTCGGAACTTCATGAAGTCTCTCACTAGCACCACGTCTACAGCCACAGTTGTAAGTTGTATTTTAAAGAATTAGAAACAAGATCAATTCATTCGCAGTATGATGAATTGTTGGGTTGTGTGATTTGTGAATGATTTTTGTGTCTGACAGTCAGGTCAGTATAACCTGCAGACATGTCTGAGCATGGTGCTTCTGGCCACATCCATGGTCATGGCTGGCTCAGGGAACCTAAAGGTGCTTCAGCTCTGCCGTTTTCTGCACAAGCGCACTTTTGGTGAGATGAACTACGGATTCCATATGGCTCATCACATGGCCTTGGGCCTGCTCTTTCTTGGAGGAGGCAGGTCAGTGCATCTTGCACCTAAAACACTGGCCCCTTTGAGTGATACAATCATAGAAATACAGCTTTCCTGTATTGATAGCCACATGATGAGGACATTCATTTAATTAAGTAATGTTAGCTCATTACTTCTGCTCTGTTTTACTATTTTGACTTTGGTTTTATGCTTATATGACTGAGTGAATTTCAAAGCATTTTTTTGAGCCACAGCGTCACACTTCTTGGAAGTAATTACAGGAACATTGTAACTTCCTGCTATGCAAACCCAACTGTTAAAACGTATTTCATTATCTCACTTGCTGCTGCAAGACTGTGAGGAAAGTCTGACCACATAATGTCTTGTGCAACAAAGTTGATCAGAAGCATTTTAAGGCAGGAAATTCTTCTGCATGTCCTATCTTTCTCCGCATATTATACAGATGCAGGATTGTTGCAGGTGTATAAGTTGTTGCCTGTGAATGTTGCGCTTGTGTAAGGGTTTCAAAGGCACAGAGTGAGAGAGAGAGAGAGAGAGAGAGAGAGAGAGAGAGAGAGAATAATGAACATACCACGGGCCTCTTTTCCCCTCCTGAACCTGCTCAAGCACATACATCAATGCACCTGTTATTTTTAACTGAAAGCCATTCAAAGGGCTCAAATTGCTTTTAAAACCAAACTCTGATCACTCAAACAATGAAGGGCCATTTCACTGGGTGGAAAAATAATGCTTCATGTGGCTTTGTTCACAGGTACACACTCAGCACCTCCAACTCCGCCATTGCTGCCCTTCTCTGTGCTCTTTATCCTCACTTCCCTGCTCATAGCACTGATAATAGGTAAATACACTACGATCTCCCTTCTCTCGTTGTCCTGCTGAATTTAGAGTTATTGCTGTAGATTTTCTCTGAACCATCCTGTGTTTAAGGGTATTTAAGGGAAATGTCCATCATTAAAAATATTATTCTGTTTGCTCTCAGGATAGTTTGAATATGGCTGCTCTTGGACCAGCTTGTGTTTTCTTTGCTGGTGGTCATGGGGAATGGTTAGATTCAGACCAAGGTGTGTGTTGGGTTTTGTTCCCCCCCCTTCAGGTATCATCTCCAGGCCTTGCGTCACCTCTGTGTGTTGGCAGCTGAGCCTCGGTTGCTTGTTCCTGTGGACGTGGACACACTGAAACCCTGCTATGCCCTGCTTGACGTCACCTACAAGGTACTTCTTTTCAATGAAGTAGCCGCAGTCAGCTGTAAATGCTGGCATAACTGTTGAATTCGTAACACCAAAGAGAATGCACTGCTGTAGTGAGTAAACGGGGGGTTGACTTTAAATGAATTCATGGCACCTGAAGATTGGAAACACACTGTTAACTAGAATTACTGAGACGCCCCCCCACCTCTGTGTCTGATTACGCACAGTTGTCATATAGATGAGCAACTCTGGGACATGTACTGAGTGTGGACTGGTCTTTAAGGATAAGAGCATAAAGACATGTGTTTTAACAGGAAACACAGTGGTATGAGGAGACAACTGTGGAATTGATGGCTCCCACTATGCTCCCAGAACTTCATCTCCTGAAACAGGTAACAGCCAAAAGGAATACATTAAAACAAATGCCTAATCGACAGTTAACGGCTAACGGGTTGATTAAACAGGTTGATTACTAGAGGGGTTTTGTTTCTTATATTACATAGTATTATATCATTGTATTTAATCGAATTTTACTTGAGCCTGTTATGTTTGATCTGTGTGAGAAAGCTATGCCCTGTCTTCTAATGATAAGATCAATTAAAAAAAACCCACAAAATGCTCCTTGTGACATTCAACTACTAATACAACCTACATCCCTAATGTAAAGCAGACTACCACAGATCAAAATCTTGGCTGGAATGTGGCCTAATTTATTTTTCACCCAAAATTTGTGTTATAATGCCAATTTATAATGCTAGATTTGGTTATTAAAAATACGAGAACCCTGTGTGTGCCCAGATTAAAGTGAAGGGTCCAAGATACTGGGAACTGAACATTGATCTGACAAAAGGAACTCAGCATCTGCAGTAAGTTTTTTTTTTTTATTTTTTTTTTTTTTTGTATGGTAAGATGCTTGATGTCTAGCGTTTGTATATAACTACAGACACTGAGCCCAATGTTTTCTGCTCCAGCTCTATCCTTTCCAGAGACGGCGTTCTTTATGTGAAACTGCGTGCTGGACAGCTGCCCTATAAGGATGATCCTCGAGGTTGGAAAAGTCTGCTGGCTCCTAGCGTCAACAACAGAAACCCAGAAGTGCGCACTTTCAAGGTCTGTGTGACTGATAAAAAACAAATTTGACTGAAACAGAAATATTTACTTTGGTTTTAGGTCCATTTTGGTTTTTATTGGAGCCACTAAGATTTGGTAAGCTATTAGACCCTGTGTGTGTACTAATATACACAAAGACTACAGAATTTTACTGTTTGTATTCCTGCATATAGCTATGTAATAGCTGATCATAATTCACTGGACAAGTTCAAACGCGAAGTTACATTAATTAAGTTTTTAAAAACGCATAGATAAATGGCTAAAGGTTTATTCTTGATCTGGTTTAGCTAGCTAACAGGCTCAGTTACTTAATGCAAACTTGAACATTTGTAAAAGAACAATTTGTAGCAAAAAAATTTGTGAACTGAACTAAAAGATGTGATGTTTCACAAACATTTAGGATTTTGGAGGCAGAACTTAAATAGCAATCTAGTGGGTGACGAAAAAAGTTAGCAAAACATTAACTAAGGTTTCATAGGAACGAATCTGTTGGATTGGGTATGTTTTTTTTGTTGCATGGCCTTTTTTGATTTGTCACTGTCTCTCCTCTCTCTTTTCACCTATTCCCTGCAGCCTGAAGCCATTTTGACGTTCACGTCAGATCCTGCTTTGGTTTCCTTTGCTAAGTACTTCTGTGAAGCTTCTGAAAACATGAAGAATGTGAGTTGAGTGAAAATAACGGTGTACGTCCAAAGCATGGATTATAGCTGACAGTAAAAAAGAAGGCTTTGGTGTGCTGCACACATACTTTGCACTATATAGAGTGGAACGGTTTAGTTTGGCCAGAAAGCGGCAATGTGAAAATGTGGTTGTAGCAAAAAAATATCAGCTGACAGAAATTCTCTATTTGGTTATTCTAAGTAACTATATATCTTTGTAATTTTGCTCCACCCATCCTTAAACACTGAGGTCAGGAAGTATTTGTTTCTTCTTATTGTGGTTTTCCTCTTATTTTTCTTGTGTATTTCACTATTTGTTTATTTCACTTGGGTTTCTGTTCCACAGAAACAGGAGACCGTGGCCTTATTCTCAGCTATTTTGTATGAATGTGTGACTCAGGAAAATCCAGAGATGCTGCCCACCCTTATCTCTATTGACCAGGTAAAAAAAAAATTTAATTAATTCATAGTATTTACTTAACTGGGAAGGTAAGAGTCCTCCTGTTAAGCATGTTTTCTTTTAAACAGCTTAATTGAAAATCTGTCATTTACATTATTTTGGACTGCTTACACAGTGCTGTTGGGAAGCACAAAGACTCAAGAAATTCACTGCTTGTCGACAAAAACAGCAAGCGCCACTGCTCGTACCTAAACACTGAACTTTCCACTTGAAAAAACAAAGCCTTATCTAGATGAAGAAGGCCTCCAGACTCAGAGGCATCTAGAAAATGAGGTATACAGAGAAACAGTAACCACTCATTTTGTTGGCAAGTGGCAACACCTCAAAAATGCTCTACAATTTAACCTTTTGGGTTTTGCTGAGTCATCCAACATGCAGGTCTTTGACTTGGTAATGAGGCAGATGGTGGAAGGATCTTTTTTTCTTTTAAATGTTTAAGTTTTTCTAAATGTAAAATTCCGGCAATATTTTTTATAACTGATGAATGTACACTTATCAATGGAACATCAGTAGTCTTGATCAGGTGTTATATATATATATATATAAATTAAAATATGATTTCATCTGACGAGTTACAGTTCTGTTCGCTCAGTTGACATAAGAACTCTAATGAAACTTTGGACTGATTTATCGTCTTAATAACCCAAAGGAATATATTGACACTCGGTCACAATGTGTGCTTGTCAGTCTCTGTCTCCCTTTGACAACTGAAATGAATGAATAGACTAATCCATAGCTGGCTTGACTACCTTTGGTGCTTGAAGTTACACTCAGTAACCAAAGCATTTCCAAAAACAGGAAAATTGTAGTTGCCTTAAGATTCCTTTGCAATATACATGTTTTGAAGACCAACACAGCAGCCCTGCAACCAATAGTGTGGTTTATGGAAGTGCAACTTATTAATATTTAGCTTGCATTACTTTTTTTTTTTTTTATTTTGTCCCCCTGTTCATCATAGCCAACAGAAATTTTGAGTACGGCTTTACATTTGGTGAAAATTTGCAACTGTTCATTTAGACGCTAACACATGTTTGTGGTTGTGTGTTGGTGTGACATTTCAGGTTGTGAAGGCTCTGGAGCATTGTGAGCTGAATGAGACGTTCTCTCTGTGGCAGATGAAGCTCGTGCTGGAGCTCTGTGAGAGTGCAATATTGCAGCAGAGACTGCGAGACACGCGCAGGCAAAGCCGCGGGCTGCTGCTAAGTTCTGAGTTCCTGCCTGTCATGAAAAGCTCAGCAGACCAGGCCCTAGACCACTGGCTCTTTGGTAAGCACAGGCCACACTGAATGGTTTCAGGAAGGGATGCATCGATACCGATACTGGTATCAGTCTGATAGTCCTACACATTTACTCATAAACATACTTGTAATAAAATATATCCGATACCACATGATACTATGTGACATAAGCCTACTTTATGCTATTGCCCTAATGAACAGATGAGACAAAATACAAATTATCTGGATGTATTTCACTGTTAATAATAGCAATCAAAGTAAAGTAGACCGCAATCTGTGTTCTTTGAGAATATCACTTGGAGGAACAACAACATCTAACCTAAACCTACATAGCACAAACATAAATGTCTTAAACATAGCACTTATTGTGAACAGCACACATCACTAACTCTGGTTAGCAAGTAAAAGAAATGTCTCACCCAATATATTTGTCTTGCTGACAGCCAATAAGGATCGTTGACAGTGAGGGGTTGCGACACAATAAAAGCAATTAAAAAGTATTTTACTTATGGCTGTACAGAAACATTTTTTTCTGAAATGATGCAAAACCTTCACTTGCAGCCTTATGATGCAAGGTAACTCGTATAGCTAGCTAATGCACTTGATTTAAAATCAACTCGCTAAGCTTTGTCAAGAACATGCCTAGTAGTCTGAGTGAATGAAAAGTGGTGTGTGTTACTGTGGCCACTGTGTAAACTGGAGAATTATAAACATAGCTAAATAACTTTGTGTATGATGCCTCTGACTGATCGGTGCTAATAGGTTCACTCATTTACGGTTTTGCTATGAGTAACATATACTGATTAAAAAAAAAATACCATAAAATGTGTACTTGCGCTTATACTCATTCTCAGTCTGGTATCGATGCATCCCTAGTTTCAGGATCTTTATTTGATTCTTGAAGGGGAAGCTGGCCTTTTCAGTATTTTAAGGATTGCACCTGCGTGGTGGTTAGTATGCAGTAGCATTAAGCGCCATTGTGTAGTTAAACAGGCGTAAACTAGAGCACTCTACCTCCTCTTTCCATGTAAAAATCACAGTGACTAGTTCTTCATTTTATGGAAACAAACTAATAGACACCTAAGGCAGAAATCACAATAGCAATAATGATATGCTTGGCACTTTACATTTTTCAGTTTTCAGCTTCTCTGTCAAATCCATTTGTGCTACAAAAGGCAGTGTTCAAGACAATTGCATGTCCTAAAATATAAAATAAAAAAATAAAATATAAAAATTAAAAAAAAAAAAAAAAAAAATCTTTTTGCTTGCATACAAAAAGAAATGAAATGTCAAAGTTCAGGAAGTACCAGAGAGGTCATTTTCTAGCAGTGTGTAATAACAGTTCTTAGCAAGCGTGTCTAGAAATGGAACTGTCTGTTTCTTAGAAATACTATCTGGAATCAATGGAAGCAAGCGTATTTTCTGGTAACTGTCTTTTTCTCTAACGTTTGATCTTCTATACACAGACAACAGACATGTGCTACAGGAGTACATTAACAGGCTCCCCACCAGTGATGATACAGACACCAGCATTCTAGCCTGTTTCTTGGTCTATCACTCAATTCCTAGCTTCAGGAAGATGGCCACAACAAACCTTGAGGGTAAAAAGATATTGCTTCTGGTCATACCTGTCTGTTAACAGTTTGTTTAAAAAAAAAGGGGGGGGGGGGTAAAAATGTTGTGTGAATGTGAGAGACATCTCCATTGAGGTATGTCATTATGTGCTTGCCTTGATTTGACTGAATCTGCAGTGGTGAGTTGTGATGCAACACTGATTATTTTAGCACATTTCCAGAAGAAAAGAGAGAGCATGAAGATAACACAAAGTGTCTCTGAATGGAGCTGATCTCTCTTTCATATCTCTGACTCAAATGGTATCACATGTTAATCTGTTTCTTTTCTTCAGGGTGCTCCTCTTTCCCCGAGCTGGTGTTGAAGTTCAGTCAGTTGGGAGTTCCTGTTCGAGGCTTGCTGCATCTCAGTCCTTTGCTCGTACACGATGGTGGCTCTTTTATATTGCAACACTTTCCTTCTGCCCCCCAGAGGTCATAAACCTAATATGTTCCCTTATTAAATTACAGCAGGGACATCCAAATGTCTTCCTAGGGAGACTTCAACACTCAACTAACATGAAATCCTTTCTTGGATATTAAAAGACTTCCCAGGTTTCATGGTAAGGCCTGGGTTAATTAGTAGGTCCTTGGGCTCAAGGTTTGACTGCTTCTATATTGCAGTTATGTAAATAATTTGTATGTTTGTGCCTGTGATAATGGTGTCAATAAATGATTTGCGATGAGGATTTTTAATGGTTAACACTTTCTCTGTTTATAAAAAAAAAAAAAGAAGAAGCAAAATGTAAGTTTATGATGCCATGTTTCATTTTTTTTTTCCCCAGTATGTGCCATGACAGACAAAACAAGTGTTATAACTGAGCAAATGAACAAGAGCATTCCTGTGTAAATGAAAAACATTTCCCAGCCTGGAAGCACATTGCCAAACACACCCACTCACATTCCACACTATTTGCATAGCCACATTTCTCAGTTTAAAATAGTGCTCGCCTTACTGTGCTTTGAATACTGATATCTGCCTGTTGTGTCTGCACTCTCACTCTACTATGGGATGAAGTGAAAGTTCTGTTCGTGCTCAGAGCTATTGTAGACAATCTTGCCACATTTCATTTTGCGTGTTTGTAAGGAGAGAATTTTAGGAGAACACTGTTTTTCATTTGTCCTTTAATAACTTGGTGAAAGTTTGGGTCTTTGCATTGTCAGCACACCACTGATTAAAAAAAAAAAAAAAAAAAAAAAAAAAAATTGAAACTATCAGAGCAGCGCTTCCTGTATAACAGCAAGTGGTGTAGCAACACTAAGAGAATGACTGGGCATTAATCTCATGGGTCTATTTAGAACTATCTTTACATCTTAAAACCTACACTTGTCATTATCGTGGCAAGGCGTCATCATTTACGTTTCTCATTTTCTATAGCTGACAAAGCAGGTGTGTGTGTAATCATATAAAATGTGAAATCTGTCTCAGAGTTAATTAGTGTCTGAACTGAGTTACTCAATTTGAGCAAAGCTACAGTGATGTGCTGTGCCACTCCAGCAACTTATCATGCTGCAAGAACTGGGTAACCACTGGCATGCTGTATTTAAAAAGCATGTTCTGCAGCATGCCGTTTTTAGGTTTCAGCACAACTTAGCAGAATTGTTGCATGTTTATATCTCCAGATGTCTGGTTAGTACTTCCCCCCCCTTTAAGTTCACAGCAGTACTAGAATAAAAAAAAGAAGAAGAAGAAGAAAAAAAAGATCATCTACAACCTATCATTATCTAAAACAAAATACAAAGATAATTCTGATGCAGCTTCAGTTTGGTTTCCTGATGTGGCAAAAAAAAGAAAAAGAAAAAAAAAGAGCATCACATTAAATGCACTCTGAAATTTCTGATAAACTTCTATTTGCATAACCTCATAGCCATTTCTGTTTTACTGGACTGAATAGGGCTGATTTGACTGCTCCTGTACTTGGTGTAATTATCAGTCTGGAGGGAGGAAATTAGTGGGAAGCAGCCAAAGGATGTCTGGAATGTGAATGGTGTAAAGAAAACTCAGTAACCTGGAAATGTAAACCTTCTCACGCTTGGTGTGTTCTTTTAGCCTTTTAGCTCTTTGGCTTGTACTGTTCACACTCTCTGCATATCTACAGTGGACTGTTAATTCAGATCAAGGAAGCCAGTGTTCATTGGAATCGACTGGCTGACTCCTTAGTGTTCAGTTGATGTGAATTTGGTTTTCACGCCCTCCTCTTTTCTGCTGCCTGCCTTTTGAACGTGTGTGAACAGGCTTTCTGGAGACAAACTCCCACACACGCACCAAGTCTTTTTTTTTTTTTTTTCCTTTCCCCTCCACACCTCACCGTCCTTAAACGTCCCATGGAAAATCAGACTTATTCAGCCGAGCTGCGTTTTCAGCGTTTTTTTTTTTTTCTTTTTTTTTTTTCTTCCCTCCCTGTTGCCAAAACCAGAACCGCCCAAAACACTGTGCAGCTGCATGTGTTTCCTCTAAACACTCATTTGGCTACATGGCCAGCGCGAACCGCGATTAAAGACTCGATTTTGGCTCTTTTGCCAGCAACTAGAGTCTTCTCATCTACCTCTAGTATTTATTTATTTATTTATTTATTATTATTATTATATTTTTTTACTTTACATATAAGCAGTAACATTGCCGGGGCGTGTTGTTTAGAGAGTTGTCAAGGCGTTAACTGCTTTATGAGCTAAACTCCATTCACACACGAAAGGAAGATTTGAATCTGCGGCGAGTCTGACGCTCTGGAGAAGTGGGCGTGGCCAGGCGCGCCGGACAGACTCGGCGCAGGCTCCACTCCATGAATGAGTCAAGTCAAGTCCACGACGAGCCGAAGGGGGGAAAGAAACAAATTCAAACCAAAAAAAAAAAAAAAGAAAGAAAGAGGAAGAAGGCTGTTAGATTATTTATTCGCAGGAAGAGTTTTTGTTCAAAGCTCATACGTAAGTCTATAAAGTTAGTCACTGTAACCGATCACAGTCCGAGGGCTCAGTACCTACTCCACTAGAATAATCGGTAAGTCACCAAAGTATTTGTACACTAAACTCATTCTGTCCTGTCTGTGGGCGGAAAAAAATAATATATATATAGGTATATGTGATGCAATTTATAATGATAGTTTTCAACTATTTAAAGAATTTTTTTTATTTATGGTCTTTTTTTTCCCCCGATTGTTATATAATTTACACGGTACGTCTTGCAGACAGATTTGCACACATGTACCAAAGTTCTCAGACTCTAAGCAAGTCTACTTAAATTAAGAATATGCACAGCACACTCACCTTACCATTTTCCTTAGCATTATAACCGGTGCAGTTGGAAGTACGCAAAAAATTATTATTGTACATTATTATTATTGTTATTATTATTATTATTATTTTTAAATATGTAGAATTAATGAAGAGAATTGCCGAGTTAGGTCACTTTATTCTCATTGGGCGATGATAGGAGGAACTGTGCGGTAAAGCATGAGAGTGTATCTAACTTCCTCTTCCTTCTATTTCAAAAAGATACAACTACAGAGGAAATGCAAATGATCTTAAACTACCCATGAATTTTACCTACTGGTATTATTTATTAGAATTTATTTTTATTATTATTATTATTTTTTTTTTTTTTGTTCCCAAAAAATATCGGTCAAATTGCAGTGTCCTTTCAAGCCACTTCTATAGGCAGTATTTCTAAAAATCCATTCTTAGGCCCTGCATGTGCAATAAGCGGGGATCCGCTGCGTGGTTACTGTGTTGAGTCACGTAGTCTTTTTCTTTTCTCTGCGTCATCAAGCCGACGGATCGGGGGCGCGTCCGGGGGCGTGTCGGGTGGGTGTGTCTCGAAAGCACGCGCGCCTCTGTATCCGGGTAGAAAAGAAGCGCCTCATGGCAGAAGTTTAGAGCGCAGAAAAGAGCGGGTTTTTAACTTCACCACATCAGCGCCATGACGAAAAGCGTCACATTTAGTAATATCTTCAACACTCAGCAGCCCAGCATTTGAGTCACGTACTGTCTATGGTCTGCTTCTTCTGAAATTTGCTTTTTACCATTTAATGTGCAGTAGTGTCGTGGGACTTCCTCTCATCCCCATTCATGTGGTTTATGACGAGAGGCGTCGGCGCTGCATTCATGAATCTGTGAATAAGAGGGTAATTTCCAGCACCACCTCAACCTGACAAATAAGTAATAAGTATAAATGTCCCATATTGTTCATAGTAAAAAAGAAAGAACATTATTATTATTATTATTATTATTATTATTATT
>JAOVYU010000047.1:7181176-7193248 GCA_025674565.1 Synodontis membranacea
GAGAGAGAGAGAGAGAGAGAGAGAGAGAGAGAGAGAGAGAGAGAGAGCAAGCACAGTTTCTGATTTGGTGTATTTACATATCTACAGTTCGGTGCTACTTGTCTGCTGGGTGGTCTGTGTGTCCATCATCTTTGTCTCAGGAGGAATTGTAACAGGCGTCCAATGAGGAGCCCGAACCACAGCATGATGGCGGGCTCGTTCTGGGCCTGCTGAGGGGCTGCGCCACCATTTCTTTCTGCCTGTTGAGAGGACAGAGGATAACATTTGTGTGTGTTTACACAAATACTGTGATTCATTAAATCACTCACAGAGAAACTAAAATCTGAAGTTCAAAATGTGCCGTGGTGGATAATGAAAAGTTTGGGGATTTCTCAGAGGGCTTAATCATGTATTACAGCGTTAGACAACCTCAGACACACACCTGTTAAACCCTTACTAACACACACACACACACACAGAGTATGCCATCAATACGAACTGCAAATCATGTCCTTCAAGCATTACGAGCATTTCACATTAATACCAACACCACTTTCACTTCTCTATTTGTCCATGATGAGGCCCATGTTTCAGGTTTATACTAAATTCTGTCACAATTAATGTTGACTTGACGGTGGAGAGGCTGGCCACCTTCAGTTTTTTTAAGTCACTGCTGTAATAGCTAGTCCCTGTTGGTGCAATGTAAATAATCTACATTATCTTAAACCACTACAGGACAGGAACATACCAAATAATCTGTGTTTCTTCCCCCTTCTCTATATTCTTCAGACGCTACTCCAGAGTTACCACTGATCCTGGCTCCTTCTGCTCTCTGGACCTGTCTGCTCCATTCTGATGCCCCACTTTTGCTTGGAGCTTTGAGCAGGTGGAAATCACTCACTGCTTTTGAGGATGACCCAATATGGATTGCATAAAGACCTCAGTGAGATTTCTGTAGGTGGTACCACACAGATGGCTGTGGATGCTTGTCCTTGGATAGCCTAAAGACTGCAGTCGCTAAGAACAATTTACACTCAAGTCAAGTGAACTCAAGTCACTGAACACAACAGACCTGAAGTTTAAACGGTTAACACCCTTGGTGGTGCAGTGGTTAGCACTGTCACCTCACAGCAAGAAGGTTCTTGAACATGCTGGCCGACTGGGGCCTTACTGTGTGGAGTCCGCATGTTCTCCCTCTGTCTTTGTGGGTTTCCTCTGGGTGCTCAAGTTTCCTCCCACAGTCCAAAGTCATGCAAATTAGGTCAACTGGTTACACTAAATGGTCCATAGGAGTGAATGTGAGTGTGAATGGCTGTTCTTCTCTGTGATAGATTGGTGACCTGCCCAGGGTGTACCTGCCTCTTGGTCGAAGTCAGCTGGGATTGGCTCCAGCTTCCCCGCAACCCTGACGCATAAGTAGTTTAGAGGATGAATGGATGAATGGATACAGTAATAGCAGAGAAAAGATTTATAATCACACTATCCCATGGGTTCCCTTGAGCCTGGTTCCTCTCAAGGTTTGTTGTCTCAGGGACTTTGCCACCTTACTATAGCACTAAAAGGGCTATAAAAAGAAAATTGATTTCAACAGATTTTAAATTAGCATCAGTTTCTTGTTTTATGTCATTCTCCCACTCCCGACTCTTGGCATCACAAGGAGCTAGCAGTGTTTCAGCTAATAAAAGGTTCTCTCCTTGTTAAAGACAACTTGGCTTTGTGAGAGCTGGCAGCAGTCAGGCTGAATCAGGTGGCCTCTTCTAGCCCTTGCCTTTGGCATACTTTCACACCGAGCACACGGAGTGACCCCGATAAGAACAGGGCATTTCCCCCTGGGGACTCTTGGCAGGAACCAGCGAGGAAACACACTCCAGAATGAAAAAAAGGAAAAGAAAAAAACCTTTCCTGTACCGCATAAAAGAAGGAAAAAAACACCAGGCTCGAGAAGGCTGCCTCTACTTCGCCTCTAGGATAAGAATCGTTTGCCTCAGGCTAATAAGGCCAACTATAAGAGCTACCAATCGAGGACGAATAATATAAAGAATTACAATTTGGATTAAGGCAGGTGCAAATGCTTGGAGAGGAAAACTAACAGGAAAGCGAGATGATAATGACTTGAAGCATGTGGTCTGAATTAGCCTCGATTATTCCACTTGGCTAAAAAACGATTTTTAATAAACAAATACAGCGAGAGGAAAAATAAGAAGGGGGGCTTGATTCAGAAAAAAAAAGCCCAGCCAAAAACCACAACGTGCCCAAGAAGTGATTGTGTGCTCAGCCAGAGGAAACAGGTGAGGAGGAAGTGGAGTAAAATGGAGGGACATTTAACCCTGTGGTGTGGCACAGAGAGAGAGGGAGCGAGTGAGAGAGTGCGTAAACTGCATCAATACCATGAATGACTGTATGCCAAAGGAAAGATTTAACTTTTAACACGTCACTCAAAGTTACTTGTGGCACGCTGGATTGCTGAGATGCCGTGCCAAGTAACACATCACTTTCAGTCAATGGCTTTCAACCCGGATTTACAGTTAATGTGTACACATGTAGACTATATGAGTAAAAGCTACACCTAACATGTCAACATGAGCTATATGAAGCCTTTTTTTTTTGTTTTGTTTTTTGCTCTACTCTCATGTTGCTAAACAAAACCTGCCAACATCCAATGAACAATATGCAAACAAGCACAACTGTATTAGTTTTCTCTTACTGTTACACAAATGTATACATTTGGGTATTTTTGGTAAGTAATGTCTCAGTTCATTTTGGTCTAAACACCACTTCATCATGCTCTTCTGCAGAGACAGCATGCAGTCCCAGTTCAGAGCCAAATAACAGGGGGAGCATCCCTTTAATCAACCCCCAATGAACTTACATACCACTGTGTAAACGAGAGGCAAAGCATCACAGCTATAGCGCAATACCACATCTTTTGAAGCGTTGGTATATTTTCACAGACCGTATATGATCAGATCATTGCCATGGCTCTTACAAATAGCTGCAATACAATTTTAAATAAAAACAGTAAGGTGCAGAGAGAAAGGGAGCGATCGAGAAGAGAATAGTGGTTACGCGTGTCAGAGCCACTCACTCAGTCATTTCTCGGGGAAAACTGGAAGCTGGTGTGCGAGACCACATGGAAGAAAAGCAGAGAAGCCACAAGCACACAAAGCCAGAGAACTGCAAAAACACTCGCCTCAGACCAGCTCGCTGCCACACCATGGATGGGGTGACATGTGTTCAGTGAGTTATTAAGGCTATTTTAGCAAAAACAGCTTCATTTGTTCAAAAGAAAGTTGGAACATTTTAAATGATCCTTATCCCTGTACAATCTCAGCTTATTATTCAGTTGTTGTTATTCATCAGCATGACTGTGCAAGCAATCACACTACTGTTATCCGTCAGACCACTTTTTTCTTTTTTTCTTCTCTCGCTGTTTTCGAGATAGTGACCCCAAACCTGTATCTGAATAGTGTGCTTGTATACAGCTTTCAGAAAGACGCACACATTCTCTTGTTTTCCTGTTGTTTTTTTTTCCCTCTCCATTGAAATGAATGGGGTTTCGGAATCAAAGTCTTCCTGCTAGGTCACGCTTCATCAGACTTAAGATGACATCACAGAACTCACCCAGGACAAACATGAAATCAACTCATCTTTTCTTTGCTTTTCATCCATCCCTTTTTCTCCCATTGGCAACAATGCACTTTGGTCCCAATGAAATGAATGGAGTTTTGTCAATCGTACGAGTCTTCCTGCTTGGTCACACTTCATCAGAAACTTCATCTGATACCTCAGACCGACTCATCCCACACAACCCTCCATCCGTCATGAGCTGCACTCAACATTATTGCACTGCAGAGTGATCGCGCTTGTATTTTCTCGTGGAAATGCATCTCTAGTTTTATTTGGTAACAGCTGCGAAAAAAATCTCCTTTGAGTGGCATAGTTGTGAAAGTTGAAGTCAATCTGGAGGTAATTATACATGTAACCTGTAACGTCTATTTGTTGACTTTACTCAGTTGCTATTAAGCTGTTGTGATTGGCATGCTTGACTTAATGCTTCATTAACTGCTACAAATTACAGCAGTAATATATGACCAACTCCAAGGAATCAAATCGCATCTCCAAAATCTGAGTAAATTCATGAAGCCTGTAGACGATGACGATGCATTAATAACACCGTACGTATAATTATTTTATCTTAAACACAATAATGACAGCACGATAATTACATGTATATACCTTCAATAATAACAGCTATTTTCTTGATCGACTGGCTAATACTTTGCTTTAACCTTGATAACTGTAAATCTCCTTATGCTTGTAAATCATGTAAAGTGCCTTGCAAGAGACAGAGTGCTAGTTATGCACTGCCAAACAGCATGTTCGAACATAAATGCCTTCACCCATCATCCCCTGAGAGGTAGCCACCCGAATAAAGAACCGTCCACAGGCACAAAGGAAGACGCTGTTTTGCTCCTCAGGGGCAAGAAGACGTGTAACAAAAGAGCACTGATGCACACCACTGACAAAAGTCAACCGTGTGTGCTGGTGAGATGCAGACGACAGAGTGGGCTGGAACAGTGCCACCGACTCTGAGGCCAGACATCTGCTCTGTATTAGCGCTTAGTTTGCTTCCTATACTGGAGTGTTTCACAGTTCAGACTGCTACCTCTCAACTACGCTTTATGAATGCAAAGTGAGTCCAGTACAAATTCTGAGATGGAGCAGTGAATAATACAGCACCGTGGCAAAATACCTTAAGATGTTATAGTCTCTCAGGAAAAATGCTTTATATTTTCTCGTTTGAATTCAAGCTCATTGATCAATAGTAAAGTAATATCGGCATGACACGTGGTGTAGTGTTAAAGAAGGCCAAGGTGTGAAATTCTGCATGAGCTCACCTGTATGAAGAGACAGATCAAATTAGGGTGAGGGAAAGTGTCAGCGGTCATGATCTCATTCTAATTATCCTGTACATTTTACGCGACACAGGAGGTTGCAGATCTTGCTCCATGACCTATCTTTGATCATGTGCTAAAAACACAAACGAATAACGCCGATTTATTTGTTTAGTGTGGCCGTGCCAGGCTTATCTTCCATTCATTCCTTTGCTTGTCATGGGAGCACATGGATGAAGGCACCAATCGAAGCTCTGAAAGTAGGTCAAGTGACATTCATCCATTGAGCAACACAAAGCACAGCAGTGACATCACAGACATGTGAGGAGAAAAATATATTAAACAGGAGGTACCAAAAAAGCCTAAACCCATCCATTTTAAACTTCTCTGGACAGCTCACTTCTGACCCTGACTAAGAGCAGATCTTAGCTGAGCCTCGAGTGCGTCTGCATGGCGCTGAGCAGAATGACCAAGTGGATAATTAGAGCCCAGAGCCTAACCACAGGGTAAACATTATGAAGTCAACTCGTCCCGGTCACATACGAACCCTGCCATGCAACACTCTCAGCCTCCTCTACCTCTTACAACTACTACAACTACTAACTTCTCTATACATCTGCAGTGGTAACATGCTATTGTGGCCCTTAGCCTAGCACTGACATGGCAGGAAAAAAAATCTAAGTTTTCCTAGACTTCTTTGGAGCCATTATTTAAGACAAATCATCTAATGCATTTGACATCTAAGAATGTACTGCTCTATTATAATAACAGATAACTACAAAATAACTATATATCCACCAGAGATCAGTCAACAGTAATCATAACACAAGCATCCTTACTTGAAATCTATAAAGTGGAAGACAGAGCATGAGAACCAGGCAGACTGTCACAAAGGATTCTTAAATGATTAATGTTAACGTAAGGGGAAAAAAACATACACAATTTTGCGATCTAAAAAGTTCATTAAAAAAAAAAAGCCAAAATCCAGAGCTGTGATTTTTACTGAAATTCAGAAAAGCATATGGTCAATATATGCACCATAGAAAAGTGGTGGAATTCTGACCGTTGTATCTAAGGGGAAACCCTCAGTTCTACAAAAAAAGGCCTTTAAAGATAGTGAGAGTGGAAAGCAAAAGGAAAAATTATTTATTTATTTTTTTTTTTGCAGAACATCGTGCGTGGGACACATGACACTGCACCTGTTCTGCTTTCTGGCATATGACATCGTTCAGTTACCGGCATCTTAGCCACTTCTACATGGAGGTCAAAGAAAAACGTAACCAAAAAAAAAAACAAATTTTCTAAAGGTGACATGCTGCCTCTGAGTCAGAATATTAGTCACTTTGCAATTAAGCTGGTGCTTCCTGTTCATCGAGATACGTGTAACACTTAAAGGAACGTGTCAGAATTCTAATAAAATGAACAACACAGGAAAGTATCATGTGTATATAGCTATGCAGCGTTAATTCATGAGCAGATAATGTAGCATGATGTGATGAAGTGTTCCTTTAAATCCACCACTTCACAGCTTCTCTTCCTTTAAAGTGCAAGTGCGTCATTGACATGCGACAACAATGTTATGATGAGGCCTGAAACACTAACACAGAACGAACCTCAAAGCTATTCAAAGTGACACTCTTTTATAAAAAAAAAAAAAAAAAAGACCCTGGACCTGTAATTTGTCTGTTTTACAGGGCTAAACAAGTGAAACAATGATGAATACGAGAGATCAGCTCGTGTGAGATAAGTTGCTATTTGCATAAAGAGCTCAGGGTCTGGCCGACATGGAAGCACGTGATGTGGACAAGTATGAAGACATGCAAGCAGCGCAATACCATACTGGCATCTGACAGAAATAATGAAAGAAAGCTTTACAAATACAGAAAATCCAGCCCAAAAAGAAGCCAAGCCACTCTCACCCAACACTGGAAAACAGGTTTGTATGGTGATAAAAATAAATGCAATAATAAAAGTATAATAAATGCATAACAAGCGTCTCGTCTGAGTCAAAAAAGCAGAGTAGAAAATTATAGAGGTCTGTGCTCCATGTACACAGTTAGAATTCGAAAAAGAAGAAAAAACAAAAAGTGAAATAGAGAATTCTAAAAAAAGGGAACAGGGTTTCCCTTTCAGCAAAGATTTCAAGTAGAGCCTCTTTACAAGAACTAGCAACCTCCCTGAGAATTTTCTATTTCTAAGAGTGTACCGCATGACTCGTGAGAGGCGGTAACTTATGAGAGGACCTTGATTTCTGACTGTAAATGAAGTGGGGCAACATTCAGTCAGGAAAAGGAGACAAATCCAAATTTAAGTATACACGTGAAATATTAAATCTCAAATGCTTTCGGGACTCTGGTCCCTCAGATAAAAGAAATAAATAACAAACATTGTAGAAATAGCTATTAAAACCTCAGACAGAATCAATTGATATATTCTTCAGACAGATTTGACTAATCAACCTGTTATAAAATGCACACACACACAACTTTTACGGCTCTCACCACATGAAAATAAAGCTGGTTAAGTTCATCGCCAATGCGCCGCAAATCTCGCCCAATTTCCAACTCCGCTTGCATGTCCCCCGCAGATGCCGCTCCGTGGGGTGGATAGTGGTTATGGAGAGCAGGCCATAATTCTAGGAAAAGACAAACAAAGAAACAGGGAAATATAAACTATATGCATGCTATGCAACTGACAAGAAAAGACACCAGAAAATCTTTAAAAAAAAAAAAAAAAAAAAAGTAATAATAAATAAATAAACAAATCAGTAGATGCAGTAATAGTAAAATAAAAATAGTAGCAAAGTAATCCAGCAAGAGGTCATTTTATTTTCATTGTTTCAGTACTGTTCATAAAAACATGGCTTAGTCAAAACATTTTCTGTAGTGAAATGTCAAGTAATGTCAAATGTCAGGTCACGTTAAAGAATCTTTTTTCCGTCTACTTGCCTTTTTGTTTTGTCTTTCTCTTATTTCTGGTATCTGGTATTTCTTTCTGTAATAAATTACATTTCATCTGGTGTTGAATTCTAAGAAGCTTTTTTTTTTTTAGTTGCCATGCATTGAAGAGTATATATAATACATATATGTACATGAACTTTAGGACAACAGTTTGAAATGAGAAAATTCAGCGCTGAAACTCAAAGACCTGCAGTAAATCTGAGTTGTGGTCAGAATACACTGGAGAGAATACCGAGGCTAAGTGCTAATAATATAACCACAATCTGGCTGAAGGTGCACTGATTCTCCAGCTATGACTCAAGCGAGAACCAGCTTTACTGTTATTTCTCATGCCCAACCATATTACGACCATATGCTACTCATTTCCACACATCAGCTTTGTTGAGGCTTTCACTACAAAATAGCCAAAAAGCTCACTCGTGATATTACTCAATTACATTCTCTGTTACAAGCTCAGCCACAGGCCAATGACAGCAACACTGACGGGTAATGACATAGCGTTTGTTTGTTTGTTTGCGCGTGAACTGCCACTGTGGTCGGATGGATTTGCGATGCGCTCTGTTTTGACTTACTCACTAACATGATACAGTCTGTTTCGCTGTATCAAACATATCACAATGCATCGTCGGCGCCCTCTCTGTTTCGTCTCAGCTGGCAGCAGTGCTAATGCAACTGGCGACCAGACAAGGTTCACAGTCGCGGCGTCATCCGACTGAGGTGTGGATTTTCATTAGGTGTCACGAACCAAAACACGGGTGAGTCTGTCTGCCGATTCGATGACAAACCACTACGGTAAAGCCAAAACCCTGCACCGTACAGACAGATGAGAGCCCTGATAACTTAGTGTTGCTTTCCTTCTCCAATAAGAGTAGCCTCGTGGAGACAGGATGTTAACGAGGCACTCCAGGAACATGATTTATCACAGGCTCTCATCTCCTGCCTCTCTTTAAGGAGAGAATCGGAACGGTTAGATCTCGTGTCTGGGCTTCACAAAAGACTATTTTGACTGCCAGAGCATAGAGCTTCTGCTCTGGCTGGTCACCCGAAGCCTCTGCAACAGTGCGCAGAAATAAAGAGACGACAAACAAATCAGCTTCCTCCATCACTTCCATTGTGACGAGAGGTGCACGCTAACTCCCTGTACACTCTAAACATGGGGGTTGCCCTCAGTGCAAAGACAAAAAAAAAAAAAAAAAAAAAAAGTTTCCTGTGGGTATGTGAAAAGGTGCACGGACCTCCTCACCCAAACGGATGTTCATGCACATGCAAGTACAGTCACATGTGTAAACAAACACCTGAAGTTTTTCACACACACACTTGTTGGGCATCATCCACCATGATTGTTTAATAACGTTCAGTACAAGAGAAGGATGAACATAGGGTTTATATATATAACTCGCCACACAGCACCACAACTGTTCTGTCCGTGTACAGAGAAACGACATTATGCGTTATGCTGTACATTTTGCCACTCCACAGCAGGGCGGGTTTTACTAAAAGCTTTTAAGAGACGACGTCATGCACGGAAAAGTTTCGGACACTATTGTCCTCAAACACATGCAGCAGGGACTCAAGTCATTCTGAATGAGACGTGCTTGAGATTAGACGTGCATCGCGGCGTGGACAGTGATTGTCTATTAGCATGCAATCCTAGCACTTTTGACAGAAAACCCTGGGGGGAAAGAGGGGTGGGGGGGGGGTGGGTGAGGGGTTTGGTAGGGAGGGGGGTAGGATTTGGAGGGGATCCTTACCATGATCCTGCGCGTCGCCTCGCGCTTCGGAAATGCGCTGCAGGGCGTGAGTTATCACCTGACTAGACGGGCTCGGGGTCTGAGTGGCCGTGCTATGGGTGATTAACGGAGAGCTCGGCTCACTGTCGAACGAAAAATATCCACTCGACGACCTGGAGAGGGTTCGGAACACAGGCGACCTGGACTGGTAAGCCACACGGCTATTCGGCATCGAGATCCCGCCCCTAATCAACAGTTCGCTCGGCTGAGGGCTCTCGCACGGCTCGGCCCGGGAGCCGCTCTCTCCGCATTCCCCCTGCTCCTTTAAGAAGGCTGGGCCATCGGCCCGGTATTGCCGTCTGCGGGATAAAATAAAACAGCAGTAATTACCGTTTCTGGCATGCGGGTAAAAGTTGTGTTTTTTTTTATTTTTTTTATGTGTAACTCGATTAGCTTTGCGCACACGGGCGAACTTGTGGCGCCGTCGCTCCGTCTACGTGACACACACCGTCTTTCCGTTTTTGTTTTTTGTTTTTTTAAAACTTCACCGCTATGTTTACTAACGACGCCAGTTTCGTTGATGGCCGGGTCACGCGAGGCAGAAGCTCCGGTCAAACTGCGTCACAAGTCAACTTCATTCCGAGCCAAGACTAACTTCCTATTTTCTTTCTGCGACGCGAAAACACGCCGTCTTCAATCTGAAACGAATTTTGAGAGCGCGGTGGTTAAAACGCGCTCGAGGGTTTAAAAAAAAAAAAAAAACTCTCCTCGGCCGGAGAATAGCTTATGTAGATCCGCGTTTAGAAATCTTATCTCGGGCACCGAGGAAACCGGTCGCCTGTGGCTTATAATATCGCGCGACTGAATAGAAAAAGCGTTGTTTGTTCTGTTTTTTTTTTTGTTGTTGTTGTTGTTTTTCCGTTTTTGTTTTCTTTTTCTTTTTCCCGTGCCAGCGTTTCCAAACAATGTCATTACTCGCAGTAACTCACGCGTCATGTAGTGTACAGCTGTCTCCGAACCGCGGACTCTTCCAGACTCCTGTAAACATTAGGAGAGCTGCGCGCGTGCCGACGGCGAGGTGGCGGATTCCTGCGTGAGAAAAAAACAAAAAACAAAAAAAGTGCCGCTGCCGAGCACGAGCGGCACGAAAGCGCGAGACGGAAGCGCGTGTCCTCGTCGGCATCACGAACGATTGGACTGGAGCTCAGTTGACTGGCAGTCAAGAAGCCAAACCAAAAAAAATCATCCACGGAGGGGAAAAAAAAACAACAAAAAACAAAAACGTTTTCTGGAAATATGAGCTCCTCCTAGTGGCTTAAGTTGACCAAGTAAAATAAGCGAAGAAAGAAAAGAAGAAAGAGTTCAGCATCCAAAAAGTCATTTTGGATATGCAGAAGGGAAAAAAAAAACAAAAAAAACAATATTTTTGTAGCCTGTGCTTTTTCATATCATCTTGTTTTTTTTTCTTCTTCTTTTAAATAGGTGTTGCGTCTAAAGTCATTTGAGAAAAATCCCGTCTCTAGTTTTGGGTGCTTTATTTATTAAAACCGAACACTTTGCCATCCCGAACACTTTGATCTAGCGCCGGCGCGTGCGTGGGCAACAGAGAGTAAAACAACAACAAACAGGTGCTCTCCTGTGTTTTCCACAACACGGCTAAATAATTCAGCATGCTTAAGCGGCAGACCAACAAGGACTTTTTTCTTTCTTTTTTTGTTTTTTAAACCGCTTCATTTTTGACTTTTTGAGCCTTGCAGAAGAGCGCGTGAAAAGAGCGGCGCAGCTTTGTAGGCTTATTTCTATGTTGTTCATATATATGTATATAAATGTATTTTTATTTTTACTGTTTTTAAGCAATACAGAAATGCCTTAACTGCATTTAAAAAAAAAAAAAAAAGTCCAAAATAATTCCATGAGCCGGAATGAAAGTAGAATTTCAAACAATCATTTTAGAACTAGAAAATGATCCGACTTTAGCGAGCAGCCTGATTCCAAGAAGTTTTTGATTTTATTTGATTTTGCGTGTCATACTTACCTGGACATGTTTCTGGGGCATACGGCTTAGGGGGATCAAGAAGAGAAGAAGAAGAAAAAACTCCGACGACGACAAGCAAAGACTATTCAACAGAAATCCAAACGACAGAAAGCAAGAAGAAAAAGAAGTTGCATTCAGATGTTGTCTGATTGCAGGCAGCTCAATAATAACTCAAAAGTTCCGAGTTGTCCCGTTAGGAAGAAGAAGAAGGAAAAAAAAAGCTCTTCCAGTTCGCGCTGTCGATGGAACGGGGTTTGTTTTCGACTCTTTTGTTTGCGGGCGCTCCGAGAGAAGCGCTCTACTTCTCGCTGAACTTCCTCAGAGCGTCTCCGAGCGCGCACGCGGCTGTATGCTGGTCGGCACACCGTCACGCAGTGTAGCGCGCTCTCTGGCCCCGCCCCATCACAGAGAGTGGCCAATAGCAATAGGAGGCGGGCTTGTCTGGATCGCTCCTAACTGCTTGCATATATATA
>JAOVYU010000047.1:7208972-7232297 GCA_025674565.1 Synodontis membranacea
TGAAGTACAGATACTCAAAAACTCTACTTAAGTACAGTACTCAAGTAAATCTACTTCGTTACTGTCCACCTCTGATTATTAGAACACCTAATAATGATCAGTAAAAAGGGTTAGAAAAAAATCCACTTTTTGATGAAAGGTAGCTTCATCTCATACTAAAAAAAGGAGGAAAAATAAAACGTTTATTTGAAATACATTGATTCAGACAAAAAAAGATCCCTTATCATGAAATCAAACAAAACACACACCATGATGATGATTGGCACCACTGCATTTAGTACTTTGCACAACCTCCCTTTGCCAATCAAACAGCACTGAGTTTTCTCCTTTGATATTTTATAAGGTTGGAGATACAGAGCTCTTTACAGAATCTCTCCAGATCATCCAGGGTCCTAGGCCCTCTCTTCTGCACTCTGCTCTTCAACTCATCCCACAGGTATTCATTAAGTTTCAGGTCAGGGGACTAAGATTACCATGACAGGAGCTTGATTCTGTGGTCAATTAATATTTTTTGTGTCGATTTGGATATATGTTTCGGATCATTGTCCTGCTGGAAGATCCAATGGTGACCCAGTTTTAGTTTCCTGGCAGAAGCAGCCAGAGGTTGTTTTAAAATGTCCTGGTATTTCATAGAGTCCATGATGCCAAGGTGTCCAGGGCCTTTGGAAGAAAAACAGCCCCGTAAAACCACAGAACCTCCACCAAATTTTGTAGTTGGGAAAAGTTTTTTTTTTTTATTATAGACATTATTCTGTTTATGCCAAACCCACTTGAGTGTTTATTGCCAAAAAGCTCCATTTTTGTTTGATCAGACCATAGAACATTACTCCAGTCAGTTGTAGTAATGTTTTGCAAACTCCAGGCAATTATGTTTTTGGTTAACTGACAAATAAAAGGCTTTTTTTCTGGCATACCTTCCAAATAATCTGTTGGCTAGGAGGTGGCATCTGCAGACTTGGTAACCCCAAGATTTTACTCTTTCTTGTAATTCACCAACAGTGATCTTTTTTTTTGCTCACTGTCCGCTACATGGGGGCAAAATAAATGTGTCTACTTCCAGGCAAGTCTGTAACAGTTCCAGTTAACAGAAGAAATAGGCATTTTCAGGCGAGTAGCTATTTTTTATAATCACCTGACTTATGAAGGTCAGCACGCTTCTCACTCATTTGGTCTGTGTGTTCTCTTATCTTTCCGATATTGATGGACGTCCAAGGGAATTTAGCCCTCATAATTAATATTTCTAATATTTAACCTCGTACTTGTACCCCAGTTAATCAGGAAGTCAAGGATTATTGCTTGAAAGTTCCTACACACTCAAAAATGTGCAAATTAATGGGGAAACATGCTTCAGTTATGGTGTTCACAACAATTTCCAGGTTTTCCAATAATTGTGACATATGGGATTTTGTTGAAAATCATTATTTCTTGATAAGGGATTTGTTTTTCTCTGAAAAATTTTGTTTGAATTTCAGTTTTATTTCTCATTTTTTTCAGAGTGAGATGGAGCTACTTCACCAAAAGGTGGATGTTTTTTAAACATCGTTAAAAATAAACATAGCTAAAAAAAATTTTCTTGTGAGCTAGCTTTAGTGCCTTGTAATAGTTTCTATCCAGGCAGCTTCCACCAGGTGACTATGGTATGAGCTCACATTTCTATGCATTATATACAGTACTCACTGGAATCACAGTATTACTTTGTTTTTTAAAAGGTATATTACATTATAATAAACCAACATTTTTGTGATACACCACTGTAAAATTGTGGCAAGAAGCACCATTGTAACCATGCTCTGGATTCCAATCAGCCTTGTTCTGGAGTACATTTAATTAAAAAAAAAAAAATCTTAAAATCTTATTTTAACGATGTGGTAAAACATTTAACATGTAAGTATCAATATAACAGGTTTATTTCATTGCTTTATGCCCTTTATGCCCTGGGCTCATTAGATACATTAACTATCTACACATGCTAGCAAGCCGATTTTCTTTGTAAACATTAGCTAGCTAGATTAAGTTAAAGGTACATTATGTAAGATTTAGTGGTATCTAGTGGTTAGTTTGCAGAATACAATTAACCGAATAACAATACCTCTCCATTCCCTTGCCAAGCATGTATTAGAACTTACAGTGGCCATCAGGTGAAATAGTATCTGTCCACAAAGCTGTGGCAGCTCAAGCGTAGCCTTTTGTTTGGTTCACCTTAGCTTGTTTTAGGTTGCTTTAGGTTGGCTTGCAATAAATTTATGATAGAAAACTAAAATAAAACAAAGCTAGTGTGAAACACTTCCGAATCTTTTGTGGTATTGTTCTGAAAACTAAAAGCCTGGTATGTGGTTGGTGCATGTTTCGTGAGCTTTATGTGTACACTTATATTACATGTGCAGAAATAAAACTTTACTTCAAACATGTTTAAATTGTGAACATAATATTATTTTATTGGAACCACCAAAACAATTCCATAAGCAATAAAGCAACTTCAGTGACATTTACCTCTTCTTGCTCCTTATTTGTAGTGGCTCTTCTACTGTTTCTCTTGGCTACTTATGGAGAAGGATATTTGTAACAAGCATGACATGAAAAACTTCTCAGAGAACAAAAGTTTTCAAGCAATAATAAAAAATAATTGGACTAATCCAATACTGATGGTTACAAATTACAGTTGGTTCAGTAGATTTTTAGTAAGACATCTACTGTATGTTATTCCTAACCTGTCTTATTTTCATTACTATTTCCACATCCACAAACTCTAAATGGATTGTACCATTACAATATCAGACAAAGAAAAACAAACTTATACTTAACATCATAAGTCTTTTATAATGCCTCCTACATTCTTCATTGTCCCTCACCTGCCTCTTTTCAAAAACGTGAAACATGAAATAAATGCAATCTCTAGAGCGATGTTCGGCTTGTCAGTTCTGGGCTAATGCAGTGGTGCAACATGGCGGCTCCGTGGAAGAGGACATGCTTCTAATATAGATATAAAGAGCTCATTCTACTCATTATACTGATTGTAGACTAATGAAAATTTATTATGAAGACTATATTCTGTTTATAATAACAGTTCCCCCTAAATCCTATATAGTGGATCTTTAAGTTCAATTTACCAAGTAAGGTGCTTCACTGCATTGGCAAAAAAAAAAAAAAAGATACAGTATGATTTTTCATGAACATAGTTTGGTAGGGACAGTAATTTCAATTGTCAAAGAAAAGTGAGATCAATGAGAATGCTTCTATTTTAACTAGCATTTTAATGCACACCCAAGTTAAACACTCCCAGCAATCACAGAATTGATCAATACTGCTATGCACCAGCTAACTAGCCAAAACACAAGACTTGGTTATGTTAAGCTGTACTGGAAATTTGTGGGGTTTTGGCTGTAATTCCTTTGCCATATGTATGTGAGGTGGGATACGACATGCATTGAAAACTAGTAAATTATAGTGGCTTGCAAAACCCCCCTGAAAATTTTTAGGTGTGTCTGAAAAACAGCTGCATCCATATTCTTTCTGTCCTTATTTTTCTTGCAAACTCAAGTCAAAATTAATGATTGGTCTGTACGTTTTTCAAAGAAAAGTAAAAACAAACAAAAAAATGCTGCTTGCTTTTCAACTTCAGCCTTCATCTGGACCTTTCAGAACCTGGCATCATCTGACAGTCACTCTGTACCAGATACCTTAGCTGAGAGTGAAGTGAAGGTGTACCAATTAACCCTTACTCCATTACTTAGGACGCTACTGGAGGGTGGCTAGAAAGAAACCATTGCTCAAGCACAGCCATATGAATGCACAAGAATGACCTAATGAAGATTTTTTTTTTTTTGGTGTAATGGGACCAAGATCAAGATACTTTAAGTTTCAAAGCTCTATATGTTTTTCAAACTTATTGCAAGCGGTACATCAATTTACATGATCCTGACAGTGAAACATGGTGGTGGCAGCATCAAGTCCTGGAAATACGTCCTCAGAAACTGGGCTTAAAATTTTGGGAAAATTACAAGAGAAACTGCTTCTGTCTTCTAAAATAAAAAGAATGTTCTACAGTGGCCAAGTCAAAAACCAGGGATCTCATTTATAAAATTTTGCATAGAACTCATATTAAAACTGTACGTACGGCCAAAAGATTTATAAAAACGTGCGCACGCACACTTTCAAGCAATATACGCTTTATAAATCACACTCTACCTGGGACCACATGGATTTGCCGCACATTCCACCTTCTACACACCCTCGACAGGCCCTTTACACACCCCCGTTCAACCATACATGGTCAATGCAAATCACCTCATGCATATTTAAGCCTCCGATGTAAACCTGAAAAACTCATGGCAAAGTAAAAGTGAAATTTAAGAAGAGAAATTTTTCTGAAACCGAGATAGATGTGCTTGTGGGTGAAGTGGAAAGCAGAAAAAAAATTTGTTTGATGGTCACAGTAGTGGGGTGACAAACAAAAAGAAAGAAAGGCAATGAGTGGCAAAAGCTGACGAATGCTGTGAATGAAGTGAGTGCTGCAAACAGGATGGTGCCTTAAGTTGTCAGATTTGAAAGTGATTACTAAAAAAAAGAATCACAGCGCATCGAAAGAGCGTGTCTGCTACCGGAGGCGGTGAGGGCACATCGGAGGTGACACCTCTGGAAACCCGGATGACTTCAATACTGAGGGAAACAAGTGTGTGTGGGGTGGTGTCTGAGAAAGAGAGAGACACAGACATGGCCGAGACGACAAGTGGTTTTTATTTGCATTTCTGAGAAGTTAGACTGGTAAATTGTTAATTATAACATATACCTGCCGGCTAATTCCCGCTGGTAACAGCCAGTTGTAAGGAACCCCAGGGTAGTCAGTCCCTGTATTTGAACCCGGGATTGCGCAGTTAGTCTCTCTAACATTCGACCCAGTTCAACACATAGCTCCAAAAGCACACATCTAGGTAATCTAAATCGGCTTATGAGCCAGTCATCATCATGGGCCAAAAAAATCTTCATGGTCCCTGAAAACTCATTCTCTTCTAATTCTGCCATTGGCATAATCTTCTAACAATACCAACGCATCCATTATGTTACGCATGAATGTGATCACAGTATTTATGTGTTTTCAGCAATCAGACTGATTGTTTCACACCGTGTCCAAATGATCGTGATAATCACAACCACCACTTTTTCCATTTACATTGCAACAGCTGAGGTGCATAGATTAAAAGTGTATGGACTATGTTAAGATTTGACTTGGGTTATATATTTTACTTACACTACTGGTCAAAAGTTTTAGAACACCCCAATTTTTTTCCAGTTATTTATTGCAATTCAAGTCGTTCAAGTCCAGTGAATAGCTTGAAATGGTACAAAGGTAAGTGGTGAACTGCCAGAGGTTAAAAAATAATGTCCATTTCAGAATTATACGAAAAGGCCTTTTTCAGGGAACACAAAATGGGTTAACAATTTAAAGCTGTTCTGCAGCAATGGAGGTCGATCAAGCCTTGAAAGCTGGTGCTAATTCCCACTGGTGTTCCAACTTTTCTGGATTACTTACAACCCCCTCTGTCTGCATAAAAGCAGTGTTGGAGCACACTGTGGTACCATACCCTCGTGAGCATCAGTTTTAACAGTATTGTACCTGCAGAAAGTAGTGTGTTGCTACAAAAATGGCGAGAAAAAGGCAATTAACAATGGAAGAGAGACAGACCATCAAAACACTTAGAAATGTAGGTCTTTCCTACAGAGAAATTGCAAAAGAAAGTGTCAGTGTTCTAAAACCTTTGACCCATAGTGTAGTTCTAAACACTAATAATGCATGACAGGAAATGAGGATAGCACATGATTTCTGCATACAGGGTGACGTGTGTATGACAGCATGTGCTGTTGGCAAATAATGCATTTTACACTTTTAATTTTAATACTGTACAGTCCAATGCAGGCAGAGTGTAGAGGAACCCCAGTTATGACAGAACCAACAGAATCAATATGATTGTTTCCTTAACCCTGCGCATACAAGGATCCAAAATTTTTGTCTGGTCAATGCTGCTTCTCTAAAAAAAAAAAAAAATTTCCACTACTCAAAAACTCAATGACAAAAACCCGAGCTGTCAATTGTGGGCACAAGAAGCTGTTTGTGGCGCTTCTGAGAACTTTCCATAGACTCTGTGTAATCAGTCGGAAGAAGAACAGAGTGGCGTGAGATACCGTGAACATAGAAATGGAAACCTGTTTTTTTTTTTTTTTCACACATACCTTCTTTAACAAGGCTTGGTCTTCGTTCACTTGGCACTCTTGCACCTCCAGTGCAAACTGCTCCAAAGTCACTAGATGGGAATTAAACAGTGTGAATGAGAGGTGGTTAAAAAGTGCAAAAAACGAAACAAAACAAAAAAAAAAACCCAAAGCATGTCATGTTTTCTGAACGTACTCATGTTCAGAACAGCTCATGTCCAGCATAGAAACACTTACATGGCATTCATCATGCCAATCAATGAAATTTTCAGAACAATCTGTATAAAGAATAATGTGTATTTAACTATAACATATGCTAGTCAACAATTAAGTCTTTTTAAATCTTTAACCTGTGTTTGAAATTTACTTTAACTGTTTTCAATACAGATTCTGTTGAGTACAGAACAAAAATGGCAATGTGGCTTTAGAATAAGCTTTCTCTCTGTAACATCTGTCAGATGAGATTCATATTCTTGTGTGTGCATTTGTGTGTGTGTGTGTGTGTGTGTGTGTGTGTGTGTGTGTGTGTGTGTGGGAGGAAGATGAGAGAATGGAAATTTGGTATGGGGGGATATCAGCTTTGTATAGCTCTTTGGTTAACAACATACTGAAAAGTATTTTAGAGTGCACACACAGACATGAAAGCACAACGTGTACTCAAAAGAACAAACCCAAAATAAAAGTGCACGTTATGTCTTTAACCAAATTAGGATCAAATGATAAATGCTCATTATAACATTATACCTTCACAGACCTTTAGTCTATTGCATGTCATTGCACAAGCAAAAAAAAAAAAAAACAAGGCAGAAGAAGGATGTATATATGTTCAGTTTATCCTAGACCATTGGTCCATATTGTAATGCAACACAGAGTGTCAATAATGTGATAAAGATCTGGAATTGAATGCATATGTTATCAAGAGGCATGGTCACGCTGGATGTCTGCTGCGACATTCAAACAAATTAGCATGACTCCTTTGCATTAATAACCCGAAACTGTGAAATGTAGAGCATTTTTTTTTTTTTCGCTTAGTGCTAGAACTGACCAACTGGCTTGCAGGGATTAAAACAAATATATTTTCATCTTTTTCTGCCACTAGATTTGATCTTGATCTTGTAGTGTAATAAACGCATAAAAAAAACCCACTTCAAAACATTTACACTGACAGTTATTTTAAGTAGCGTTTAGAATCATTTTATTTCATAGGTCTGAGACCATCTTTGGAGAGCTCTTTGGATGAACCGAAATTATAAATTGAAAGTCATGCAATACGGCGTCTGAACTCCTGCAATGACAAAGCTACTGGTATTAATGACACTGCCAAATATCATGCAAAAAAAAAAAAGATTCCTTAGTTTTGTAGAGTAAATATTTGCAATAGATTTCATTATTCCGGTTCATTTGTGCGTAGAAAAAAACAAGCAAACCATAAAAGCCTGCAGGTCGCATGTGTGTGTGCGTTTTTACAGTGTGACTTGCAACTGGTGTGGATTTGAACACTGGTTAAAAATAGAAGTGTTACTATACGATGCTTTCTAAAAGCTTTTGCTGCAAATGGGCCTTTACTAGCCATAAATGATATGTTTGTTCTTATTTGGTATAAATAAAATGATTAGGTCTGTTGTACTTAGATAGTAGTTACAGTAGGTAGTGTGCTGATAGAATCGTTGAACATTCACTGGGTGTTAAAAAAATGGGACAAGATATAAATGGCAGTGCTTTAAGTCAGGAAAAATACAGTCTTATGTGTGCGTCTGTGCTAAGAGCTGGTTTTAGGAGGGGTTAATCCACAACCATGAACATGACTAATGCCACCTCCACAAAGCCCCACAACAAAAAACATGGTGTGAAGTGTTACCTCTGTGGATGTGTGCCAGGGCGAGGCCAGTACCATGATGCAGGCGTTACGTTCAGGCACTGAAAAACTCTTCTTTGCTCTTATCTACCTGCTCAGGATAATCTAAGATGTAATATAAAAGATCTATTTTTTCTAAAGCAGCTAGACATTGGTGTCATAGCGAATGTACATGCATATACCTTATAAGTTCAGAGAACAAAAACCCGCCAACAACCACCCCTTCACCACCACAAAATAAATAACAGCTGAAAACATGTACAGGAAATGTTTTTTTTTTTTTTTTTTTTTTTTTTTTTCTTTCTCTAAGAGGGCCCCAGTGACACTGACCTTAGTGTAAAGTCATGCAGCAAGACTATGCTGTAAGACCCTCTCCCTGCACCTCTAGGCTTTAAGGAAGAGCCCTACTTTATCTACAAAGAAACAGGGAAAGCTGTTGAAGAGAAGAGATGTGATTGATAACTTACTATTCAGTCAGTCATTTGAACACATTTTGTTCAGTAACTTTCATTCGTTCTGTGTCTTGAGGAACTGCTTGCTTCCAGCCTTGAGTTCGCATAAAACCACTATGTCCTATTATCTAATGACTAGAAAACCAAAAACCACACCATCTCTATTTATTCCTGAGCTTTATATGTTCCAGCAGAGAGGTTTCAGTTCATTACTATCACTGTTAAAATACTTTAGCATGTGAGTTTTACCTTGCTAGTTAGGTCGGCAGTTAGTTGATAGGGTTCCTAGTTATGTACGGCTTCTTGAAAGGCACCAACATTTAACATTTAGCTTATGTATTGTTTTTTTTTTTTTTTTTTTTTTTTTTTTACACAAATTGACCTAAAATAAAGACAGGATACAGCTGAGCAGTTTAGAGATTAAGGGCCTTGTTCAATGGCACAACAGTGACAGCTAGTTTGTCTTGAGATTAGAACTCTATATGGTAGCCCAGTAGCAAGATGCATTAACCACTGAGCTGCCACTGCTCACCACTGAGCTACCACCATTGTCAAGCAATAGCAAACTTAATGTGTATTGAGGTCATTTACACATGGTGAGTTTTAGCCAGTGACAGCATTTGAACTGAAGACGGATACAAAGGCAAATTAGACAATTTGGACCTGGTTCTGAGGCTGTCGGAGGCATGACTGGTCCAGATTTTGATCAGTCCCCTGACACCATGCGTTTAACAATCTGCCCGGAGTACTGGCTAAAAAGGTCATTAACCAACACCCATAAATGTAGGACAAAAAATCCCAAACATCCAAAGATCCAAAATATTCCACCCTGATAATTTTCTCCAATTTGATCACCTGGCAATATGCGCCCTACAACAGCTACAAATTGGGGAATGTGAAGGATAACACATACTCCCCATGTGACATATAGACCTATACAGCCAGCCACAGGCATCCTTTCAAACTGCTGCTCATGCTGCATCACAGGGCAGTGTAACACACTCACAAGAAGGTTATTTCTGACTTCTTCCACATGCAGTACAGCGGCCCACATACCCTTACAGATGCCCAAGACTGGCTAGTATCACTATGATTGACAGGGGTGATAGACAGGAGTGTGTCACCCCTCCAACTCAAGGAGTATGGCCCATTTTGCCCCCTTTGCCTCCCGACTACAGATGGCATTCTCGTGACTCAAACTTGAGATCTCCCATGCTAAAGATATTTATAATAAACAAATTGTCCATCCTGAAAAAGTTATTTTTTTTTTAGTCCCCTCATAAAAACCATTTATCTATTTCATAGCCATGGGGAAAAATCAAAGAACTTTCAACACAAAAGAGATTGCTGTCTGATGAGATGTCAGCTCATGAACATACTGTAATGAAAACAGTTACAAATATGCCACTGAGCACAATAAGGCCTATAATAATAATGAAATTTGCCAGAAGGAGAACACACACATACTCTACCTCAAACTGAAGACAGCTCACTTGCACAAGCCTAGGAATTTAAGAGCTTGAAATATTCATGGATCAGTGTCCAGGACTGTCTACAAATATCTCCAACCTTGTTGTACACTACAGAGACGCTGTGCTGTTATTGTTAGCAGGGAACGTTTACCAAATAGCAATTGCATGGGGTGCCAATCATTTTACAACAACAACAAGTTTAGGGGGGGAAAATATATAAATTAAAAATGCACCACTCAGCAAAAGGTTGAAAATACACCATGCCCAAACATTAATGTTCAAAATACTACTCACTAAAACTATTATTCATTTTTACATATTCATGTTTTGCTTATGTTAATTGAATACGTGTAAGTGGAAAAGAAACAAGTGTAAGCATTTTTGATGTGTTACAACACGTCATGTCGCAAGAGTTAAATTAAGCTGAGTATCAAAAAGCATTCACAGCTCATACAGTAAGAACCGCTTACGTACTCTACTAACACTGTGTCCTGTTAGATCTGATGAGGGTATCACCCTGAATAAAACATCGTATCGCACAATTCACTAACAGCTGTGGTAGTCATGGGTTCATCATCTGTGCATGAAAATGGGCACAGATACCCTAACATTGACACGGCAATACACACAGGGTATAAAACCCAAATTCTGTTCGTATTAAAAGTACATGACGAAAATCCTGCCCCATGTGGTTGCAATAGGAATAGTGAGAAAGGGTAAAGGAGAGAGGACAAGGAGGTCTCTGTGACTGTGGGGACACCAGTTTAATAATAATAAAAAAAAAAACGTCCTCTGCCATTTTGCCATACAACCTTATTAACTATTCTGCAGTTCAGTTAAAGGGCGAGTCATCGATTCTGGAGAAAGACTGTTCATATTTAAACTCAACAGGCAAAGAAATTCACCTCTCACATTCGCTCCTTGAGAAGCTCCACCCCTCCCAAATTCATGGACACACATTACCAAGGGTTACCAACTAACGATGATGCCCCCCATCTCCTCCCTCCCCTTCCCTGGTCCTGTGATTGGCTGGAATACACCCCTTGTTTCTGACTGGCTGGAATTGTGTTCCGTGGCTCGGTCGGAGCCACTTTCATTGTTCTTCCATTTACAGAGCCAGGGTTGTGTACGAGCACTTGGTCTTTTTTTTTTTTCAGCCTGCACACAGAATGGACAGCTCGTACACCAAGGGTTAATATTTGCTGAAATTGCCAAAAAAGTACATTGGATTAGAATTGATGACTGCACCTTTTATTACACTTATACTCTTAAAAGCTACAAACTGTGCAGTAATTAGGGGAAACATCTCCCATTGAGCGGAAATTGCATAACACGACCAATCAGTGACTTAGAAATATTCAAGTAAATGCTCATTTCTGACTCAGAGTTTGACATCTGTGATGGCAAATACGTGTACTATATTATAACCTGCGAGTGAATTGTTACACCAAATCAGGCCATGCATTTTCCGTTCAAGGGGCTTCCCATGAACGTGTCTTGGTTAAACCCTGTATTTCACTGAAAACGCCCCCTCACGACTGGTGTTCCACTATTTCCTTCTCAAAACATCTGCACTGATGTTCTGTTGTTTCCTTTTGAATTTTTTTTTTTTTTTTTTTTTTAATCAAATCAGTGAAAAGGGTGCTTGTGGAATTTTATCCCCCCTCCTAAAATGATCATGCTGTAAGTTAATTTTCCACAGCTTGGGGAGAATGACTATTTTAGTATTGAGAAGGCTTCTGTAATCAAATTGCAGAAGAAAAGCTTAGTGTGTCTTCAGGGAAGCTGTAAACACAGAGCAGCTACTTGAACATTTACGTGTGTGGGCAGTTAAAAAAAAAAAAAAAGAAAAGAAAAAAAAACACCTGATTAGCTAGTTATTCAAGAACACTCTTGTCACAGCATTAGCACGTGCAGCTGCGTATTCAGTGACGCACCAGAACTTCAAGCTTTAATCTTGCATCGTCACCACCAGTAAATTACATTAATTCAATTCTCCTTGGAAAGAGCCTTTAAAGAATCACAGTTTTCTGTGTTTTCTGTTTCTGGCCTTTCATTTGCTTCAGAAAGATCATAAGTAACCACAGTGTTCTGCTGGACTATTACTAAAATAAGACAGAAAACAAAAAATAACCCTAAGCGAATTTGCCAAGCAAGCCTTGTGATGTAAGCTTTTCTCTTTTATGCCTCTCGATCAGTGGTTGTTATGAAATAGCATGTGGTTTTTAACATTTGGAAGGTTGATTTTGGTGATTAAGTGCTTCATCTGCTTACAGAGGAGGTGTATGACACGAAGGTACCTGGAGCCTGTCCATACTGTCTCCTTCAAAAGTCAAAGACACACAGTGAGTCACACTTCAGAGAGGGGATCCTGTTCTTCATCATGAAGCCTGGCAAAATTCAGAATGTGATATTGTACATGTGATACTTTTAATATTACTGCCTTGCTGTAGCTAAGCACAATTAAACACACACACACACACACACACACACACACACACACACACACACACACACACACAAAAAACAGATAATCGTACTGTGGTTCTGTTACCTTTTTATTTCACGTCTTGCGTGGCGAGAGCTCAGAAAACTTAAATGTCAAATGGGTATGGGTTAGAAAGGTGCACTTTTTCAGCATGGTGCACTGTTCAATTCACTACGGAGGTGCAGTTTTGTGGTTTTCCCCTGCTTTTCACACATTGCACAGTGCAAACAGGTACGAAGCCATAATGATGTGTGTTTTCAGATGTTACTGTGATATACATTAAATTACATATGAATTCTGAAAATAAGGTTAACCTCATGTTGCTTCGTCAGTGCAACACCATGCAAGAGCTGCCCCCTAGTGGCTCGTCTACACTGGGATTCGAGATCCTGAGGTCTCTGGGATCTTCTCGTCAGATTCACGGCTGCCTGTATGTGTACGCATAACTTCCAACTAGTCAGGGTTCCTTCTGGCACACGCTAAGTTGCTGGACAGTTCAGTTTGCCTATTGGTTTAAAAATATGGTGAGAGTGATCTACCAGAGAAGGCTGTTGTTGAAAATTATAGGTTGTTTGCCTTAACAGGAACAGATCAGTAATGGTAAAATGTATCCCCAGTTCATTTTTAATGACTGCAGAAGCAAGAAGTTTGAGACAGAAATGTGTGTGTACAGTATATGGGCCACATAGGCCCAAGTGCTGTAGGCTTTGAGGCCAGCCACCAACAACAGCGGGGGATGTACAGACAGACACACACACACAAAAATACGGTGTATTGCACTGTTTTATGCATCCATTTTTTCACCACTTGTGTGGTACTGGCTGCAGGGAAGCTGGAGCCAATCACAGCTGATTTTGAGATGAAAAACCTTTCACACCTATGGGCAACTTAGAATAGCTAGTTAATCTAATCTGCATGTTTTTGGATTGTAGGAGTGCCTGAAGGAAATCCACACAGGCACAGGAAGAACATGCTAAGTGCACAAAGAAATTCCCCAGTCAGCCAGCAGGTTTGAACCCAGCACCTTCATGCTGTGAGGCAACTGTTCTAACCACGGCACCACCATGCCACCCAAACCTTATATGCTATTATATGTTTGTTTTTAATAACTCTACTACTACCTGAAATAATTAAGATACAGTGTACATATCTAAATAATAACATGCCTTTGTGTAATGATATTAAGGGGTTAATCATAGGTATACATTTCAGTTATACTGAGTATTGTATCGGAGTACAGTTCCAGTAGTCAAAAGCTGAAGATGTTAAAGTTGCAATCACCTATTCAAATCCAGTATTATTATTATTATTATTTTTTGGCAAACTTAGCAAATCCGTTGCTCGTACACAGCCCTTGCTCTGTAAATGGGAAACAAAGAAAGTGGCTCAGACCGAGCAACACAAGATTATTCACAGGACAGCGTTAAGGGGAGTGGGGGAGACGGGGTGTCACTGGCCCTACTTACACTTGATTTTAAAATGTTTTTGGCTATCAGGTCACAAGAGGACAGCTGAGACACATCATCTTTACACCTGAGTCTATCATGCGTCTCAGGAGCGTCCAGCTGACTTCTTATCTTCAGATTCCGTTACTGCCTGCATCACTTCCACTAGAAGGTCAAAGATCCCCGTGCGTGGTTATGTTAATAACTTTAAAACTGCAACATACCTTCATTATTTCCCTTCATTCATTCTTGCACCCCAACCGTGTACGTCAGGTCTGCTTTCCATTTCATCGAGCCTTGGTGCACTGTCACCAAAACAACCACCACATCCTGCATTAATGACATATTTTCCTGTTACGTTCTTGTCCAGTATTCATGTGGACATCTTAAGCATTGATACAAATACAAAAAAGGATGTGGTCAAATGCGTCCCAGATGGCCTGGGAGTCTTGGTAGTTGCTTACACTTCTATTTAGCACTGTCCGTTTGTTATCATTTTAATACCAAATTTAAAGTGCTACCCACTGTTAGTGTCATTGCCTTGGCAATGCACGTCGATGAATTTGAGGGGCAGAGCTTCTGAAGGAACGCTGAAAGGAGGTGTGTATTTGTTTGCCTGTTGAGTATAATTATCAAGCCTTTCTCCAGAATCAATGACTCCCCCTTCAAGTGAGCAAGTTAAGCGGAAATGCTCTGTACTCTACTTTCCTGAACGTCACCACACTCCAAAGTATACCTGTAAATAACAGCTGAACACAACAACAACAAGAACAACAAAACTAATAAGCTAACTTAAAATAAACTGACTAGTTGGTAAAATTGCTGACAATCAAGTGGCAAAGAAAATATAGTAGAACCATTTTAAATATTATCAATAGCGCAACTGAGTGTTTTTTTCTCTCTCTCTCTCTCTCTCTCTCTGAAGCTATGATCACATGCTACTGAACTCTTTGGTTCTCTCCTCTATATTCTGTGGTATTTCTCAGAAAGTGTACTGTGACTGAGGCATACATGCAGCATCTAAGAAGCTCAGCCAGCAGAACAACTTGCTCATAAAACCAACAGGTGCTTCATTTTTTCATTAAAGGATATGGGATGCCATTTCCAAAGGTATATTGATACAACAATGATTTTTTTATTTTTATTTTATTTTTTTTTAAAAAGGAAAAATAATGATAAGACAATATTTACACGTTTACATTATGTTGCTCTGTACAGGAGAAAACCACAGACCCCGCATTTCTACATTGTTAACCTTCTGCAGGGTACGAGTAAGACGTTTCTGGTTTAAAATATTTCTATAGCTTCCCCTAAAATAAACAACTGAAGACTGGCAAACCAACCTAGTGGTGAAGGTTAGAGCAAGGCCAGCAACCTCTAGTCTAGTGCTCAATGATTTTTTAACCTCATTTTGGTCTTTTGGCCCAAAGATAGAGAGAGAGATTATTATAATATATTAACATGTGGACTATTGCAGTATACTCTAAACTGTATGTATATTGATAACCATCACTGATATATTTATTTATTGGGCGGCACAGACACAGGAAGGGAATCCGGCAGAGACAAATAAGACGTGTGGATGATGGATGATCCGCTGTGGTGTCCCGGTGCAGGGAGCAGCCGAAAGAACAAGAAGAACAAGAAGAACAATGTCATCAGTTTCAAATATTTTGCATAGAATATGACATGAAGACAAATTACAATTTATTGACAATTTACAATTTAAATAACATTTTACCTATATCGTCCTGTTCCCCATCCCCCCACTCATCAATTTTTCCATTGCTTTCCTTCGTGACTTTTCTATTTTTATTTTATTTTATTTTTAACTCTTGCCAGCCATCAGATATGAACTCTTTCAACTCAACCAGCATGCTCACTGCAAACGTTCATTTCAAACTTCTTTTGCCTTGTTTGGGATTGTTGTCTGCTCACAGAATACACCCACATTTTCATTTTCAGCACTTCAAAACGGCATATTTTTTTCCTACATAAATGACACTAAAAATACATTCTTCCTTTTTCAACCAATAAACATGCGGGATGCAAACTTCTCCATGCAACTGTAACATGAGAGAATACAGAAATTTGCCTAGTTGCAACAAGCGTGACAAAAAATTATGCCTCTTATGTGTCTGTGTGTGCGCTGCTGTGGTGGACTGTCAGCTTTGTGTTCAGCACTCTGTGTGTGTGTGCGTGTTTGTGTGAGGATGTGTTTCACTAAGATATGGTGTCAAAACTGAGACGCCTGCACCTGTTGCCTCTGAACCACCGCAGGCTGTATCTCTAAATCTACTCTCTGCAGGTGGCTTTCCCACAAGACAGGAGTGAAGAAGGGCCAAGTGGTGGATGTGTGTTAATGTGTGGCTGGTTCCACTCTGACAGGGTCTTGCCCTTTTTTATGTGTGCAACTTACAAGCATAAAGCACACACTGAATTATTCTTTTAACTGTTGCATTTGATTTTTCCATGTAGTCGCATGCTATTTTCAGAACAAACAACAGTCGGTGCACACATGGCAAGTTCTCCAGTAGCAGTGCATGAGGGGGTGCGGGGGTGGAGGTGGGGGGAGAGTAGTATCATTAGGTTCTCTTGCACAAAGCTCCTACAAATCAAAAAGCCAAGAAAGGTTCATCTGAGCGAGGTTTAGAGCCATGTCAGCTCTGACCGTTAACTAGACCACATAGGAGATGACACCTGTACCCGAGTGTGTGTGGGTATGATCAGGGGAAATCCTTTAAGAGAAACCCCCCCCTCCCACACACACACACACACACACACACACACACACACACACACACACACACACACACAGTCTTTTTTCTGTAACTTTTTAGGATATAAGATTATATAAGTAAGAAGAACTTTTCTTTAGATCCTTGACCTAAACTTAACCCTAACCCTTAATCTCAGTACCCACAAAGCAATGCCTCCACCCTTTATTTATTTATTTATTTATTTTTTATTATTATTTTTTTAATGACACATAAAAGTGACTTTTTTTTAATGACAAAAAAAAAAAGAACTTTATTTTGTCAGGACTATCTTGCTGGTCCAGACAAGGTAGTTTGACCCCAATTTTTAAACCTGGTTTTGTTATATAGTCAGGACATTTTAGTCTTGATGATTCAGAAACCCACATCCACACACACTTTGTGTGAGTAATGTCCTGAGCAATCACACTGAGCAAGAACAACAGAAGCCATGGATTAAGTCCAACACTTCTACAATGCAGTGGCTTGAACTGCTCAAGCACTCGAAGCACTGTAAAACTCATGCCTAAAGCTAGTTGCATTGCTATTAGCTAAGCAAGATAATTAAGTATAAAGTGTTTCAAACAGTATTAAATTTTCAATGCCATGTTCATATGAAGGCTTGGGTCGGGGAGCTGAAATACAGGTATCACTATAGCAGTAAAAACATTCCTCCAATATATCTGATTTTCTAATGTGCTAATATGAAAAAAGGCTAAATAGTTTTTGTCTTTTACCCTCTCTTTTTCTCGCACTCTGGGGATACCATCTTTGGAGACAACCCTGCTACTCATCCACCCACGCACATGTGAAACACACACGCACGCACAAAGCCACATGTAAGCAGGAGACACAGCAGCAGTAGTGGGGAGGCCGAGAGTCCCCCCTCTGCACGGGATGCTCTCTGTGGTGAACAGACTCTCTACACGTCACTGTTGTTTATACTCTCTTGTTTTCTGTTCTGTCTGCCCCATGACCACATTAAATGCCTTTTATAGTATGTGCATCCTGTTTTTGATGTCAGCACTTGAAAGATATCAAAACAGAATCAAACTGAATGCGCTCTGAAGACCTTTATCCAGTGGCAGTTCGTCCATAGGGACAGTTCATCTTAATTAAGGCATCATTCACAGCTCCGTACATTTCTTCTGTGGAAACCCTATTTACCTTTTGTTTGAGTCATCAATTATAAAAATAATAAGAAAAAAAAGAAAGAAACATAGTTTGCTATTTGACAGATGAATGCTGATGTTCCGTTGATTTGCTCACCTTTCTTGACGTTGCATAATTGTGGGGCAGCGTGCTCACTGCCCCATTTAGTTTCTATAGCGTTGTACCTTATGGTCAAAAATGGGAACTGTAAGAAGCACTAATAGAGGCTCATAGAGGCAGGGCTCATGCTACCCCATACTCAAGGTAGGAGCAGAGGACCTGACAAGCAACGACAGGGTTGCCAGATTCAGTTAGATTTATAGCAAATCACCATAAATAGAAGTAATCAATGTCAGTAAATAGGTAAAGATTAAGTTCAGATATTGTGTCTAGGATGTACAACACCACTTCTATTGTCAGATATATTGCAAAAATTGAGACTGTGGGAAAGGGATTATTGAGGGGGAACTATGCGTTTAATACTTTTTTCCACACAAAGAAGGAACATTCCAGTGGAATAATAGGCTATGTTCAGGTTTTTTGAGATGCAGATGGGTAGGGAACATGTCATCCCTGATTAACGATATTATCTCAAACACAACTGAGCAAATATCCAACTAAAACTGATTTAAAATAGACTGTACCCTGGATGACTATATGTGGTCAACTTAATGGTACTCTAGAAACTCACTAGATACTAGTGTATAGCATAAATCAAGTGTTATATCCTCGAGGCTATGTTGTTATTAATGTCATCCTGCCCCACCAAAATCCATGGTCATGAGCCTCCACTGACTTGCTCATAATTACCCAGTAACCGCCTGCTGCTGGGATGATTGTTGATGATAATTACAGAAGCTGATTCATTCAGTTCTCACACACAAAGTTCATGTCTTACCTGTGACTGTAGCGCACTGCTGTGATCAGTCCCAGCTGTGCACAGAAGAGTAGGAGTTACCAGACAGTTCAACGGGCAGCGTAAATCTGGGCCTTATAAAGTAAGAAAGTGGAGGAGGAAAAAGCAGAAAATGTTGATATTAACTGGGACAACAAGAGTAGCCAGTCAATATTATACCCGAAGAAAAGTTTGAAAAAATGACAAAAGTTTTGAATGTTACATTTAGGGCAGGGAGTATCCGTAATGTTCATACTTTCCTTAATACTTCATTGCATAAGATTGAACCAAATCCATCCACATCATCCACTCCCATGTGAATAAGCACTTGAATATCTATAAGATACAACTGAGTAAGAATGCAAGTATTAAGTATTACTTTTACTTTTACTTTACAGCCCTGAAAATACTTTAGTACTGAAATGACTCATGGCTTGTGGACTGACTCAACTTTTTCAATATTTAAAATCTGCACTTTTCTAAAGATTTAGCTTCTTTAACGTTGCACCTAATGGTACAAAAACGGGAACTGTAGAAAGTGTTAACAGTTGCCCATTGGCATAAGAACATGCCGCTCAGACGAGGACCAAAGGTCAGGGCAGTTAATGACAGGGTTGCCAGATTGGGTTAGCTTAAAAATACTCTCAGAATTAAATCTAATATATTTCCACAAAGGACAAAAAAGTACAAAATAATTCTATTGCTAGACATATTGCAAAGAGAGGAGGTTTATGGAGTGAGGCATGTCCACACCTCACAAATATGGGCAAAATGCTTTTTCTCAGCTTTTAAGAAAAAGCATTTCGCCCATATGTCAATTGACTTAAATGTCAATTTTTAGATTTGTCTAGATCTGGCCTTGAACTCTTTCCAGAACAAAAAGAACAGCCTGACATACTCATTAATACTCTTCAACTCTATTTAAACAGTGCCAAATCATGCTGGAGATTATTATAAGAAGTCTGACTCCTAAGTCAAAATAAAAGAAGTGCTATGTCAAATGTTTGGTTTCAGGTCACCCCCTGGTGGTCAGCAAAAGACAGGCACCATACATTACTAAAACCAGGCTACTTTCATATGTACTGTGTGAGAATGGTCCCAGCCACTGGGGTGCACAGGTTATTGTGCAGTCTAAGTGCCGGATGGAAACTGTGAGCAATTTAATTAAAGAAATGCAATGTTCCTTTGCTCTGGATAAAAAACAGGAAAGATAGCTTACAATACTGGGCACTTATGTTACAGGTAAGAGCGGTTAAAGCTCACAGCAGGCAATAAGCATGCAAAATGATAAGGTAAGAGAATTTAGAGCATTACTATCCTGCTGAGGGTGATTCAAGTTTGTTCACTGCATTTATCATCTTAAGCTGCTACACACAGAACATCAACAGGACATTCAGTTATTTGATATGAATAATTTTCTGAATGAAGGAAATGATGAGCACATCTGTATACATTATTATCAGATTAACAGCATGTGGAGCTCAACCAGATGGAGATCATTTCTACCCCCAAGAAACCACAACACTACAGAGTATCTGGAGAGCACGCAAAACCAGAATGATTTTTGTTTGAGTAAAGGTAAATATTTACACCAGTTATTTGAGAGGAAAATGAACGGAAATTGAATGGTAAATGTGAGGCATTTATTCTATGCAATTATTTTTGCCTGCTCTCTTAAAATGGTGCTACGGATCCCTGATTTAGAAATAACGTCAATGAGCTAACGACTTCTCGGAAGACGTTCCTAAATCTATAACATGTGATGCACCTTTTTGGTCATACATACCCTGGCAACAAACTCCTGTTAACTCATCGAGACAAATGAGAAACAGTCAGTGATGGTGATGACAAACTTAATTATATACAGTACATTGTAATAGAAGCCCTGTTGTTCTATGCATTAGTGCTGTGAAACAGAGACCCAGCTACAGTACGTTGCTCCTTTCAATAATGAAGGCTGACTGGGATCCAGTTAGTATGACTGCATTTACATAATGCTAATGAATGAGTTTTCACATATTATTGGGTTTTTGTCTATTATGCACTCGTTTTCTATACCGCTTATCCATTGTGGGTTGTGGAGAAGCTGGAGGCAATCCCGGCTCACTATGGACACAGGGCAGGGTACACCCTGGAGAGGATGCCAATCCATCGCAGGGCCAACAAAGAGAAAAACAACCATTCATTCCTACGGGCAATTTATAGTAGCTACTTGACCTGACCTGCGGGAGGAAACCAGATTACCCGGAAGACTCCACACAGAAAGGCTCCTTGCAATTTCTTGCACACTTTCAACTTTCTTTCTAAGAAGAAAATCAATTTTGTACATTAGTCCAACAACAAATATAAGTGAAAAGGACAGCTACCATAAGAGTAGCTTTGCCCCCACATTAACAGCATAGTTGAGGGAGCATTTCATCAACTCCTGATGGAATTCACCTGCGTTGAAGGGTCACAGTGAGCCTCAGTCAGTATGCCCTGCATATTACTTTCATGAACTCTTTCTGTCACAGCAAACGTCCCAGTGAACTCCTACAAGGTAAGGGAAGCAGAGAGACATATCATGTGCTAATACACCCAGGATTTCTGCGACAGCGACATTCATTTCTGTATTTCTGTAAATATCATTAACTCAGAAATTACTCCTTCTCCTAGAAGCCAACATTTCACCTGCTGGCCCTATGTCGATAATGAACACCTCCAAACATGTTCAAAGGACACTTTTATATCAGCTGTCAGGTGGAATTAACATGCATCAATCAAATGTAATGCTGAAACTTGTTCTTTTCTGTAAATAGCAAAGGCATTCCTTATTGTAGTGATTTCCCCGTTTATTCCAAGGCCCCTAGTGGCAGCTGCATAGCATCTAAGATGCAGAAAAAACTTTAAAGATCCACTATGTAGGATTTAGGGAGATCTATTAGTTGAATTAATTAATTAATTAATTAATTAATTAATTAATTGTTGTGTTTTTGTAAGCTTAGAATGAGCCCTTTATATCTAAATAGGGTGTTGATCCACATCTATGGAGCCAACATGTTGCGCCGCTACAGTAGCCCACAATGGACAACCCTCTAGAAGGCACCTTCTTGCGTTTCATTTTTTTGGCAGAATGGATCCAGAAGGAAGCACCAGAAGGATGACAAATACGATGAAAGGAAGATCAGGAAGATCTGTTATATAAATGTATATAAATCTTATACAGATTTTAAAATTATATAAATATATCTATAAGAGGAATTAGAATTTGCTGGAGCTAGCTAACAACTTTATGAACCAAAATTTAAAAAAACAAAAAATGGAGCATCATATTTATTATTAAGTATTTAGAAAGAAAGGTAGCATGAATGTAAGTACTTGGATGTATGCTGCAGCCTCCTGACACCCATCGAACATTCTAATACATGCTTGGAAATGGAGTGGTAAAAAAGGGGCATTCAGTTGGTTCAATCCTACATAATGGACATTTAAAGCCTCTAAAGCAGAGATGCTGCTAACTTGTTTAGAAAGCACAGATGGTATACCAAAAACAAAGAAAAAAAAAATGTTTTTTTTTTTTTATTAATATTTCAAAGATACTAACTAAACTAAATAAAGTACTAATGCAGTTAGTATTTATTTACTCTGCATTTAGTTAATAGAAAATGTTAATGGGTTTGTTGGTAACACAGCTGAGTCCCTGTGTGTACATACTGATTAAGGTTATGTTATTAACCTTAGATAGTTTAGCTACATTAGCTACTACTACATCCGTGAAATTGACTGTTAATTGACTGAAGCCTCAAAGGAATCATATATAAAAGTTGGCGAGTACTAAGAATCTCCATAACACTCTGGGGTTGGGGTTAGGAAGTGACAGCCTGGACTTAATCTTAACCCCTACCATACAATCAGAATAATGCTAATTATTATTGAAGTGCTGTGGAATTTGCAGCTTAACGTAGAGCCAGATTTATTTGTGAGCTCTTGGCGGAAGAAAAGATAAACTCATCTATGTAGACCACAGCAAACTTCATTCATAAACTCACATCATATCTCATTATTAAAGCCCTGGAAAAGGGAAGAAGCATAAACCAGTTCAAAACCAGATATTCTTATTCAAGATTCAAGATTCTTCATTTGTCACATGCATAGTTATACAGTAGAGTTGGATGTCACGAGACCAGTCTTGGAGTCTTGGATGTCTCGAGACCACTTCAAGATTCAAGATTTCAAGATTCACTTTTACGTGGTCTTGGTCTTGTCACAGTCTCAACAGTCTTTGGTCTTGTTCTTGTCTTGGTCTCGGATACCTCAGTCTTGTCTTGGTTCACTGTCTTGGTCTTGCTGTCTCAGATCGACATAGTGGTTGGGAGATTTGGAGCCAACAGTATCCATGACACAACATAACGTTCGATAATGCAGCATTATTATTATTTCCCCTTTCGCTCCCTTTTGATGTGCAATTTGATGTGCAGCTTGTATTGGTATGTAGTATTTGAAGTTTGTATTTGATTCATGTGACGTGTGCGCATGTCTTTTTTATTGTCTGATTACAGTATTTTACTTAAAATGGTGTTTGACTAAATAAATGTGACCATTGACTTTTAAATAACATCTGCACATC
>JAOVYU010000047.1:7266245-7284791 GCA_025674565.1 Synodontis membranacea
AAAGTAGCCACCTCTATGTCTTGGTGTAAAATGCCATTGTTCTGTTTATAAAGCTTGCTGTTGTTGTTGTTGTTGTTTTAAATACCACCATGAATGAAATTCAATGTGGTTCAATTCAGTTTTATTTGGGTAGCGCTTTAAACAATGGAGCTTCACATAAGTATATCAATTCTTATTATACTCTATTAATTTATCCATATATCCTTAATGAGCAAGCCTGTGGTGACAGTGGAAAGGAAAAACTCCCTGAGGGTACAAGAAGAAGAAACCCTGAGAGGAACCAGACTTAAAAGGCAACCCATCCTTATATGGGTGACACCGAATAGTGCGATTGCAAAAAAGTTATTTTTATAACTGTGTGTTTATGGACAAAAAGTACAGTTGTGTAGCACAAAATGAAAAGTGGAGACAGGCAGTGTTTCTTTATTAGAGTTGTTTTACATCTGGAACTTTTTAATACCACCAAACCATGGGTTTAATTGCCAAATGCAATTGTTTGTTGATTCAGCTTGAAGTGCAACTTGCTGAAATTACATTTATTTGCAAACCATTGGAAAGGCCACTGGGAATTTCCTCTGCCTTGCCAGAATGGTAACATCAGAGTGCAACTACAAGTTCCACTTTCTTTTAAATGATTGGTCTGTTCAGTGTGTCTAATCCATCCATCCATCCATCCATCAGTTTTCCTTACCGCTTATCCATGAGGGTCAAGTGGAAGCTTCAGCCAATCTGAGCTGACTTCGGACGAGAGGTGGGGTACACCCTGGACAGGTCACCAGTCTATCATATGGCATAAAGTCGAACAACCATTCAGAAATCAAAAAGCTGTTCCCCATATAGGCAATTTAGAGTGGGCTACTTAACATAAGGGAGGAAGCCAGAGTACCCAGAGAAAGGGTACTCTACACAGAAAAGCTGCAAGATTAGAATCCAGAAACTTCTTGCTGTTAGGCAACAGTGCTAACCAATACCCCACTGTACCGCCCCGTGTCCAATGCACCATGTAGTGTTTTGGTGTATTGACATACAAACTGCCCACTATTTATGTGTTCACCAAGTGAAGGAATAATCAGTGAATATGGCTGATATACCATTTGGGAAATTAAAAAGAAATTCTGATTACTTAAAAATGAATCTTTACTACTTGTTCCTTTATTACATAGTGCTTTTCAAATGCACTCAGTTGAAAACTGAGGCACTACTCTGTAATAGTCTGAAAGTATGTTCAGAATCTGCTATGTTTGGTCAATAAATGTGACCTGGAACCACTTACTGTCCCAACAAGGGGCCAAAAGAACCCTATAATAACTTTTAAACATGTGATGCCACAAACTGTTTTCAAGCTAGTGACAACATCTTGCTCCAAAGAGCTCATTCAAAGTCTGTTTTCCCACTGCACAGATATGCATATACATGGATTTACTACTGTATGATACTCTGAACATTGTGGACAGCGACGTGTACAAAACATGTGAGATGCTCCGTAGGCTGTGAGCAGAATGTCCCTAGCTGAGATTAGTCTGAGATGGACATGGTTGATATTTTGACCCATATATACAATCAGACAAACAGCTCCCTTTTAGTACAAACAGCTTCCAATAGTAGACCCATTGTGACAGCTTTTCTGAGCAAACACAGCAAAAAGAAGTGACAAATAAACAGGGACAAAAGAGATATTATTTCCGTGCTGTCACTAGGTTTAGCAGACTGCTGTCTGGGTGGATGGTGCTGGGTTGATAGGGATGAAGGGGCTTTGAAAGCCTGGTACTGGATTTCATGTGGTTTAGTTTGCCCGCTGGAAACAAAGCCACTGGCCATCATTGTGGTCTGAATGTGATATGAGGCAGTGTTAAGGGTTAATAAGTTTAACATAGTGCAACATACATATGTACATGTGAAAGAGGATCTGGAATTTTTTAGTGTAGACCGCTCCCATAAACAACACCCAGTTCCACTTTTTTGGAACTAGCTGATATTCCTACTGTCTTGGATTGCAATGTGCCGATTCTTTCTTCATTAACACACTGTACGTATCATTATGACATCCTAATATGTAACTGCATTCCTCACTGAAAGAATTCTGATATAATGATATAATTTCCCATGTCTATAGGTGTGGACTCGCCCACTCAATACAGCTGTGAGGCTCACAATGCCAAAGGAGTCACGGTTTCCAGAGAGGCTCATGTCAACATTAAAGGTAGAACAGCAGGAACGGAATTCGCTTATAGTAGAACAGAATTCCTACTTTGGTTTTAAAAACCTAGTAAAATTCATGAAATTGCCAAAGCCTCAACCAGTTGTCTTATATATGTTTTTCAGACTTTCCAGCCAAGGTCTTTAACATTACTGTGGTGAAACATGAAGCAAACAAACTCACCTTAAGCTGGACTCCTGGACACGATGGCTTTTCCCCACTCAGTAACTGCTCTATCGCAGTAAATAATTTAACTTGATATGAGTTTTGCAGGGATCTTAATAGTAACAGGGGCCACAGAGTCACTTAAGCCTAAAGAAATTTGGAATGTTGAGCAATTAGAATCAAAATTAGATGATCACATAATATGAATATGTTTTTAAGATCATTTCTAGATAATTAATGATATTTTGCCTCTGTTCTAGGTGAGACAGCTGAACAGAGAGTTGGGCAGCCCTACTAGGGTGAGCACGGTGTCGGTCCCTCCATTTTTGTACGAGATCACTGACCTGAAAGCCATGACCTGGTATAACATGAGTGTGTATTGCACAAATGAGATTGGCCCCTCGCCACCCAGCTCCTGGGTCCAGAGTAAAACTACAGAAGGAGGTGTGTGTTCTGTTTCCAATTAAACAGACTTAACTTTTAATGTCACTTGAGTAAGGATGAAATTGGTTAGACCAGTATGTGAGTGCAGTAAAAATGGTAGAATATAACGTCTTTAGGGGAATAAGTTCAAGTCCAATAGTCCAAGTGTCATAGCCTGCGAGTAAGTTTTAGTTTTGAGATTGTTTGTGATGATGGCTATTCTGTAACCACAAGGAATATTCAGGATTTTGCATTTGCAAATCTTGTAGCACACATACACCTAATCTTCATTAGCCAGGGTTACATTGCCAAATGGAAGGTACATAAAAAAAATTTTTTTTAAACAAAACAGCTGCGAATAGTCTGTGTTTCTACTGCGTGACGTTATGTGATTACAGCTGAGATTTCTTCTTTCACAATAGCTCTTACAGAGCGCTCTTTTTACAGAAAGGTAGCGTTTCCATTTGCTCTTCATATCATATCATGTGACTTACAATCGAAAAAAAGTGTTTCATTTTCAATATTGCGAAATATTGCTTTATCTGATCTTCTGAGAAACCACCTTATGTGAGCGTAAAATGTTCTTCAAAATTCGCGTTTCCATTATTTGTTTTTTTTTTAGTTCTTAATTGCACATTAAGAATTTTAATGGAAACATGGTTATTGGCTGAAAACACAAGCTTTTTTCCGCAATTTTTAATGTTGAAGCAGCCCAAGTCATCAACTTTGTCTATGTAAAAAGTTGTTGGCACATGTTTTGTATAAACAACATATCAACAATTCAGTAGATACATTGACATATTCAACTAAAAACAACACAGAAAATTGAAAATTTAATCCAAGACATTTTTCAATTATTACTTCATTAGTTATGAAGCTTCACTCAATATACAGTCACTCTATCTGGATAAGCCTTGTGGGAGTAGGAGTGGTTCTGGAGGGGAAATATGCCTTTCCTTTAGGGCGTGTTCATGTTTCCTGTGTATTCCTCAAGGAATGGCACTGAGATATTTTGAGTACTTCAAAATTGTTCTCTGGGCAGCATTTGTGGTGCCGTGGTTAGCACAGTCACCTCACAGCCAGAAGTTTGCATGTTCTCCCCATGCCTGCGTGGGTTTCCTCCCACAGTCCAAAGACATGCGGACTACATCAACTGGCTACTCTAAGTTGCCCATAGGTGTGGAGGTGAGTGTGAATGGTTCCCCACGACCCACAGTGGATAAGCGGTATAGACAATGAGTGAATGAATGTAGTTTGTTCTCTCATTGGCTGTCATGTAGTGAAAGGGCACATATATGATTGCATAATGATTCTATGAATTTAGTAGTTTAGCTCAGCATTTGTCATCCTTTCAACTGTGTGTTGGATTTCACCTTTGTTTCAGAATGATCAAAACAACTTATTCAATGTTTTCAGTTCCTTCAGCGGCTCCTCAGAATGTGACTGTTCGTGTAAACGAGTCCATGCTGCTGGTACGATGGGAAGCTCCTCCACCTGACAAGATAAATGGGATCCTACAAGGATATGATGTCATTGTCAATGATGGGAAGCATGTCAATAAGGTTAGTTGTTTCCTGTTATTTACAGGGGAGTGAAGTTTTAGGAAACTTTTTTATGCTCTCCCCTGTCATAAGACGTCTACCAACTAGGACTGGTAAAGCATAACAAATACTGGTGAGAAACGTGAAGCCAGCCAGCTGCATCCATTAGAACTGCTGCTCTTGTTGCATCACAGAGCAGTGTACCAGCCACGTTTACTTCTTTGCATTGCCAAGATTCTTCTTAAAGGAGCAACTGCTATGATTTGCTACGAAAACACTGACACTTCCCTGACAACCTGCGTCATTGGATGCCATTTAGGGAAAAGCGGCTGTGCTACAGCTGGGGTGGAGCCTTTTTTAAAACTACAACGCAGGAAATAACATCCAGAAAAAGAAGGAAAAAAAAGTCAGATGGAATGTAATGGAAATATTGCAGATCTTAGTCTTAATAAAGTATCTTTTGAATGATGTGATTATTACAGGTCAAAAAACACTTTCGAAAATTACTAATAACACCTTTCAATCTGGCCTAAAAGGCTTTATGCTTTGACAGTTCCGCAAGTGCCACAAATTTACTTTAAGCCTGTCTAGATTTTTTTTTTCTTTCTTGACTTTAGAAAAACTTTAACAACTTGCAGATCTGGTCTTTTGAGTGTATAAAAAGTAAAGTGTAAGGACTGCAAGTTTGAATCCTGACGATGCTATGTGTGGATCATTGGCTGTCTTGGTGGAGAAGAAGGCATTACTGTCTCCTCTGTGAAATCGCACGTGCAGCAGATTGAACTTAGAGAGTGAGTGGGAATTGTTTGTGTCCCCAAATTAACACAGAACATCTTGCAGATCCAGTGGAACTATAAGGCTTCTCTTGGGTTTTATGTGTCTATTTTCTTCACATATCATTTTAATGCATGAACTAGAGAAGATTGTTGGTACACAAACTATGTATGTAGCTATACACATTTCATCTTTGGAGTACACTGGCTTGTACAGTGATGGAGTTATTGTGTAGACTACATTTCCCAAATATCAATTATATATTTTAAAAGAAGTAAAGAATTATTCAGAACAGGTAAATGCCAAGTGATTATTTATTTATTTATTTATTTATTTATTAAGATTAGTTTGGTTTCTTAATTAGCAGAGCTAAACCTTTTTGAACATTGTCAAAGAAGCCTCTTATTACATTTTCTGTTATAAATGTAACATATGTTATGTATTACAGTGGGGCAGAGCCTTAATGACAAGCCATTTGATACTCACATTGACTTATGTATAGTCCACAATCAATTTGACAAAAAAAACAAGCCTTGTATTTTGCACTACAAATGCAAGTTGGTTACGCGCTATAGTAAATCTCCAGAGGATGTATAACCCTCATCAAGCCTTGATAATGTTTGTCTATTTCCACTCACTTTCCTAGAGAAAGTACCATCAGGTCCAAGTGTCCTTACGGTTCTAAGATGGCAGTACCTGAGAATTGTAGGAAGTCATCAGCATTGTTGTGAAATGCCACTCTGCTATAATTCTGCAGTTGTTTTTGGGGTAGTTTGCTACAACATGCTAGAGTTAACCTGTTGTATCCAGTTTCCTAACCTGGACTATGACCTGCGTCTTGGACAATTTCTGTCCAGCTTTGAAGTAAAGTAGCTGGACTGTTCTCAGGAAGAGGGAAATGAATTTTGTGATTTTGATTAGTGATTATTAGGAAAACGGATTTTTACCTTGCAAGAATTAGGGAAGCTGAGATTAAATGCCGTACTCTTAATGGTCTTGTCCTTCATGAGTTAAAATCATTTAGCAATAATATCATCACATAACATCATAGTCATTTATATATGATTGATCAAATCATATATAGCTTTATATAGAGAACTCTTACATAGAGAGAGTAAAACTACTTATTTGGGATAATAGATGCGCTACAAGTTTGCCTTAAGCCTCTACGCACCAAATATTTACTAAACATATTCCCAGTTACCTTTTGGACATGCTGTACGTTCCGTAAAAAGCCAATAAATGATGTGAGTGACTTTTCTATATATAAGATCAGATTTCCTTTGGCAAGGGAAAAGGACAGTGTGAAAATGGAATGGTTTTTGTTTCTGGACTATGTGTCATCATTGTCTGAATGGACTTTCATTGTAGAAGTGAAAAGCAAGTTGTGATTCACCAATATGAGTGTTGTACAACACCAGTTACTGGAAGTGTGGAAGTGTGGAACTGCACCTGATTGCCCTCTAACACCTGTTACTTGGCTTTAAATCAGCCCATGTGTCATCCTTGTTATGTGCATATTTATAGATGAGTTGCTGTACCCTGACTGGAATTACCATTAATCTAACTGTTAGCCATGATATTCAAGCCAAGTTTAAGCAAGGATCCAGCTGTTTGGTAACAAATGCCCATTTTGATCTTATCGTCAACTGCGTTAGCTTGTTGATCTTTTGGAACAGAAGGAGCAGATGTGATTCTGGCACGCTGAGCTGTCTTTCTGTCACATGCCTCCCAGTTGTTCCAGTGTGTTTTGTGAATAGTCTTTCTTCCTCTTTGTCTAAAGTTTGTCACTTTGCGTTTCTGCATGACTCATCTTGTGACTGTGGTGTGCCCTGAATCAGCAGAGTTCCTTCCCTTTACCCACTTTTCACAGTAGATGACTTTATGACCTTCAAGTGATAAACATATTTGCCTTTCTTTAATTCCTTCTCTTTTGTCACTGATGCACGTGGTAAGGTAGTTTTGTTATGAATATATTCCTGGAATTCAAGGTCTTGTGATGGGCTGGTATTTCTGTGTACATGATTTCCTCAAAGGAGACTTTTTTAAAAGGACAGTATGCAATTTTCTTAAAACTTCTAAATGTAGTCTAACTTTCAGCTCTTTATTTGTGTGTCTCAGATTCGCACTATGTCCACAGAGGCAGCAGTTGCCATGCAGGAGTTTAACACTACATATACTGTGGAAGTGATGGCTTGCACACAGGCTGGCTGTGGAGATAAAAGCTCTCGGCACTCGTTCTTTGTGCCAGAGATCGGTGAGAAACTCAGTTATTTACATTACTAGTCATTCCTTTTCTTTTAGAGACTCCAAAAAAAAATCATTAAAAAATCATTTTGTTTTTGGGGTTTTTTTTTTTAATAGAATACCCCAATTTATTATTTTTTTTGTCTCACCTTGAAGTAAAAAAAAACCTTTGATTAGAAAGAATTGAAAGAAATGATGTGCTAACTTGGTGGTACTTGTCAACCCACAGTGTATCTTACGCTCATCTTTATTTTAATAGGAACACCTGTACGCCTGCTCATTTATGCAGTTATGTACCATTCTGTGTAAACTCTAGAGACCGTTGTGTCTGAAAATCTGATGCTTGATTCCACCCTGCAGCGGATAGTGAGAGCAGCTGAGAAGGTCATCAGAGTGCCTCTGCTCTCCCTGCAGGAAATCTACCAAAACGCTGCACTTGTAGTAGCAGCATTGCGGTGGACCATTCTCACCCCTTACATGAACTCTGCTCTTTTGCCATCTGGAAAATGTTACTGAAGCATCCGTTCTTGTTCAACCAGATTGTGTAGAATTTACATACTACAAGCTATCAGAATTCTCAATGCACACACATGTTTAAATCCTGCCTTGCTGAACTGACACACTTAATATGTGTTCATTACTTACTACTGATTCCTATTCTAATGCTAGATTAAAACTGGCCTGACTAATTTAAGGCTACAGTTGACTTTGCGCTTGTACTCAGTTGCTGCTACTTACATCGATGGTCCGAGCAAATCAGCTTGCTTCATTGTAGCATTTTCTAGCACGTCTTTTGTCTTGGAATATAACTAACGTGCTCAATTTTCTGCACATTGTACTTTGTTGCGTGTTACTAAATATTGCATCGTGCTCCATGGAGATGCGCTGTTTTATACTCACTACATACATTTACACAGTTGCCGATGACCATAAAGAAACCTTGAACCTTGACCGTTGAAGTGAATTTTAACTGGAGCTCTTGACCTGTATCTGCATGATTGTCCTGCTGCCACATGACAGTCTGATTGGATAAGGGCAGAATTGAGCAGTTGTTCCTATTAAAGTGGACGGTGTATCTGACTACACTGTTGTGTTTGGAAGTACTGAGCTTTTAGTAAAATAGTTAGGAATAGAACAGCACTTTATCATAAAAAAAAAGGATTAATCTTTCACATCAAATTCCAAGTTAAAATTTTATATTCTCTCAATTATTATTCATCTATATATAAATGAAGAAATGACTTAACTGGGAAAACATCCAGAAGTGCTCTGAATGAATTTCAATGAACGCAAGCAAATTTGATTAAACTTCAGTTTCATTTATCTGGAAACTAATTCTTTAAACAATATGAGCCCTTAATAAGATCATTAGGTGATTAGGTCATCATAATATTTTTGGAGCATTAAAGATTGTCATACCATATTAACAAGTGAGTTTCTGTTGCTTGCATGAAGCGTGTTTAGTTTGTGTGTTTTTTTTCCCCAGATATGCCTTCCCCATCTTACAGTCCAGACACACATGGTTCAGACTCTGCGTACATTGTGCTTTCAGTGGCTTGTGGCTTCAGTCTTGTACTGGTTGTGATCTTTGTAGCTATGTGCCTACATATCCGATCAGGGTGAGTATGGATACACTTTTGTCATTTCAGCTGGATTTTAGTGGGGACCCTGTGTGATCACTTTGTTTTTGTTAGCTGCCTAACTCCTATTAGATAATCCAATTCTGAAATATATACAATAAAAATATACATACTACTTTTTCCCAATAGCTGGTACTCTGGTAGTTAGATACTGTACAGTAGCTCATGAAGATGTGAGATGTGCAGCCATCTACTTCCAGAGCTTGTGTGCTAATTATAATTGTTCATCCTTGTGATGGATTGAATCTTCCGATAGAAATTCCATGAATGGATGGACAGATGGGACAGACGAACTTAAATAACTTTAGATTCACTTACATTATAATGCAGAATGACCTAAAATGGCAAGATTACTTCAAAAACCCATAAAAACAGGAGTTTGTTTTTCCTGATGTACAAATGAGGAACAAGAGGAGTCACAGCTGGGGCTGAAAAGTTTTCCTGAAAAAGCTCTGTGGTATAGCTGATCAGGGCATTGCTGAGGAACCCCAGTGCCCCATCTGTGTGTCAGGAACAAACAGAAAAACGCCCCACCCCCATCATTCCCTGGCAGCCACTATGGCTCCTCTGACTCACACCAGATTCCTATAAGAATGTGTTTTCTTCCCATAACAGCAATGATTTTATTGGGGTTTTTTCCCCCCAGCCTGATTAATTACACTGCATTCAAATGGCCATTACTCTGATGGTGAAATTTGAGGGGTTTGTATCCTCTCTCGTTGCTCTGTGAGTCTGATGTGTGTATTTGCTTCCCCCTACAGGAGATGGCTTGGAAACAGAGGGAAATTTTCACCCACCGCCGAGTACACACCTCAGAGGACCTACAATCGATTGGCAATTGAATTGACACGTAGGTCAAACAGTATCAGCTTTGTTTCCCTGCCTTTTTTTCTAGGAGTGAAATTATTTTGGACATCTCACAAGCAAATAGAGTATGACAAGCCTGATAATGAGAAAAAAAAAACATACATACATGGGTTCGTTTTATTAGACACACTGATGTATGAAGCTTTTTTTACATGTTGTTTATAAGAGTAATGAGAAACAAGTCTTTGTTTTTTTGGAAAATATGGCAAACTTGATGAAACTTGAGAACACACCCCGACAAACATACAAACCCACGTACGGAATGCTGAGGGAATTCTGGGTATCTTTTATAACATTTTGCCATATAGTTTAATGGAGTAGTGCAATTCACATCCAAAGTTGTGTTCTTTTGTGTGTTTTGAAAGAGGCTTATTTGATATTGATGTTGATTTATCCAGTCTATAAAGCAGATTGCCTGATTGATTGATTGGGTGCTTGGTTGATTGATTGAGTGATTTGTTTGTTTAAAAGCTACATTGATATTTAATTTTAATCCTCAATATGCATTTTCCCATCTAGTCAGAAACTTGGGTGTCAGTGAAGAACTTCAGACCAAACTTCAGGATGTGATGATTTTAAGAAACCTGCTTGTCATCGGAAAAGTTCTCGGAGAAGGTTAGAACTAGTTCAGTGCTGATTTTAAGCAGAATGGACTGAGGTTTTTTTTTTTATGGACAATGGAACCACATTGTAAAGATGTTACGTGGTGTTCAAGTGTATCACTTTAAAGCTGAAACACCGACCTGTTTCTTTTCTCAGGGGAGTTTGGCTCAGTAATGGAGGGCCAATTAAATTGGCCTAATGGAACAAGAGAAAAGGTTGCTGTGAAGACCATGAAATGTAAGTCCATTGTAACACTGATTTGGCAAAGGTAATAGAGATGTCTGTATACATTTGTTAGGGTAGCACAGTGGCACACTGAATAACATTGCCATCTGACATCTCCAGGGTCCCTGGCACAATCCTGAGCTCAGGTTACTGTTTGTGTGAAGTTTCTATGCATGTTCTCCTCCTGTTCGTGTGGGTTTCCTCTGGGCTCTCTGGTTTTCTCCACCTTCCAAAACCATGCCAATAGGTGGATAGTACCACTTTCAACCCAAGTGACCAATAAGGATTATACCCAAGTTGATTTTTGTATGAAAGGGTCATTGTGTGCTTCACTGTGTCAGTTCTTCAATGTGTTTTTTTTTTTTTTTTTTTGCACTTTCATTCTGTGAGTGAAAACTATCACGGAAGTTGTAAGCAGTGCTGATCTCTCGCAGGAACAACCTATTTATACACATACAGATAACAACTTTAGACATGTAAACCCCCCACCCATTTATAGCCTGTGAGTTAATTTATTATTTATATCTCCCGGGTTGTGTCCCAGGTCCTATCTGAATTGTCATGAACAGGGATTAACCTGGTTGACTGTCTTGGTTTGACCTGACAAAAGAAGGGCTAAACATTGGCCCTGGGTATGAATGAGTGTGTGAATGTTTGTGCATGGTGGCCTGATATGAACTGGTGTCCCATCCAGGGTGCATCCCTACCTCACATCCAGGATCAGCTCTGGATCCCCTGGAAAATAAAATTTTGAAGGACCTTTGAATGAATGTTGTTTTATAACTCAAGATATTTATTATTGACTTTCTAATTTTATTCAGATTTACATGTCCATTAAAATTTAAATTAGTCATCAGAAGAATATTCACATTCACATAAAAGAAATTGCAAAGCAAACACTAATTTGATTTAAAAATAAATAAATAAATAAAACTAAAATATAAATAAAAATATTATACACAGTATATTGGTGTATATGGATATTTCCTGTGTTTATAAAGATTTGTGGCACAAATTGGACTCACCACTTCCTTACAGCTTGATTATTGGTTTTCATTAAAAGTGGAAATGTTTAACCAAAGATTTTTTTTTCCCCAGTGGATAATTTTTCTCAGAGGGAGATAGAAGAGTTTCTGAACGAGGCTGCCTGCATGAAGGACTTTAACCACCCTAATGTAATTCGGCTGCTAGGTAAGATTCCTAGTTTTCAGTTGATTGATGTTGTCTGAAGAAATACTTCTTCCATGTATACAAAAATGATGAATAAAAAAAATCAGTGGACTCATGTTAGCATGTTTCTTTCCAAAAGTTTTTGACACTGGACCATCACACCCCATAAGATTTTGATGTGTCCCATTCCAAATATAGTCCCCTTTTGCTGTTAAAATAACCTCCACTCGTCTGGGAAGGATTTCCATTAGAATTTGGAGCATGGCTCTGGGGAATTGCGCATCCAGCCACAAGAGCACTAGGCACTGATGGTGCAGTCATCCTTCCAAAGATTTTCAGTGGGGTTGCTGTCAGGGCTCTGTGCAGACCTCTCAATTTCTTAAACACCAGCTTTGGCAAATCATGCCTTCATGGTCCTTGGTTTTGCACAGGGAACATATAAACTGGAACTTTTCAAATTTCTTTTTTGATTCATTCTTACAGGTGTATGTTTAGATGTAGGTCAAGGTCACTTCCCCAGGCCGATGGTCATCCTCCCTTTCATGAAGTATGGAGACCTGCATAGCTTTCTTCTTCGCTCCCGATTTGGAGCCAGTCCATTGGTAAGCAACCCTTAGTTTATTTTATAGGTTTATTCTTTTTTTGTTTTTGACTTAAATATAATATCCTTACTTAGTTTTTAGGAGTGGATGTGACTTTAACTTCTTAGATTATTTTAACTTGATTTGGACCAAATTTGTATGAGTATATAGGTGTGAGTGGGCATGTTTTAAATGTTGCTGAAGATCAAATGACGCCAGAAGGATAAAAGTTTTGACCTTGTAGTGATCTTTTGCTGGTGTTCACAAGAAAAACTTTGTTTCTTTAGTTTGTTTTGCTTTGCTTTCACAAAAATGGCAGTTTAACAAAACCCCTAAAAGATGCAAAACAATTTATTTATGGTTGCTTAGGTTAGGTTTAGGGTTAGGTTTTGGGGTATACAGAGCTTTAATTGTTGCTTTAATGATCTTGCCAGTGGAAAGATAGTAAGACAAATGTGTATGTATATGTTATATGACCTGCACACTGCTTCTATCCTAGAGTCTCCCAACACAAACTCTTCTGAGGTTTATGATTGACATTGCTTCGGGAATGGAATACCTCAGCAGCAGAAACTTCCTACATAGAGACCTTGCCGCACGGAACTGCATGTAAGTAATTTTTTTGTTTGTTTGTTTGTTTTACTTTATAAAAAGATATGTATTTTATAGCTCAAGTTGTGCTTGCGTTGATGCACTCTTTTTTTTCTGTTTTTCACTCGAATAATTTTTAAGCGTAAAATGAAGTTAATTAGGTTCTGGAAGGAGTAGCACTCACTGGATTAACCAACACACAGTACAATGGGAAAGTACAAGGAGCTCAGTACAGATCTGAGAAAGAGGATCATAGATTTACAAAATTCAGGATTGTCTTCTGGGAGCCATTTCTAAACAACTGCAGAGTCCAAGATTCAAACAGTTGTACAGTACATAAGTACGAGTTATTTCAAGGTGTAGTAACTTTGCCTAGCCACTTTGCTGGAAGAGGACCCAAACTGGCACCTTCAAGAGAGGTAATTGGTTTGGATGGTCAGGAAGAACCCAGGAACCATCAAGGAACAGGCCTGCCATGACTTGGAAGCTGCGGGAACACTGTCTATAGTCAAGTGAGTTTTATATTGCCATGGATTAAGAGCGTGCTGTCCAAGATAGAAGGCCCTGCTCTAAAATTCACCCACTCAAACTCAACAAAAGTTTGCAGGTGACCACATGGACAAAACACTACCAATTTTACCAAGAAGAGTGGTCAAAAATCTAACCAGAATTCTGCCAGATGCTTGTTGATGGCTACCAGAAGAATCTTGTCAAGATAAAACTTGCTAAGGGACATTTAACCAAATCTTAGGTGTGCTGTATAAATTTATATCTTTTTTTTTGACACTGATTTCAGGATTCACAAAATAACTCAAAACGTATATGCCAAATCCTTGTTTTTTTTTTTTCTTTTAAAGATGAATGTGGAACAATCATTCTGTCACAGAAAAGAACAGTTCAGAGAAATCACTGAAAGCTCAATATTGCTGTGACATTCACATCTATGATGTATGTAATCATCTGACCAAAACTGTATATATGGAAACCCACTACCAGTCACCACAAGAAAAAGTAGTAGCTTATCCTCACTATTACAATGTAACTATTTTTTTCTCATAAGTAGTCTTCAGTGAGCAAAAAACTTTTGAATATCACCTGGTTTATGGTATAAATATAAATATAAATGGAGTACTGTACTGTATAAATGTAAATCCCTTGGGCTATACAGTCCTACCAGTGTAGGGTGCTATGCTTTCATAACTGTCTTACCATCTCATCTCCATTTGTATTTTCTCACTTTATTTCTTTATATGCTTTTTTCCCCCCACTCAATCTTTTATATGTGTACTAGGTTACGAGATGACATGACAGTGTGTGTGGCAGACTTTGGCCTCTCAAAGAAGATATACAGTGGAGATTATTACAGACAGGGTAGGATAGCCAAGATGCCTGTGAAGTGGATTGCGGTGGAGAGTCTGGCAGACCGAGTCTTCACTGTGAAGAGTGATGTGGTAAGAAGACGCTGCACATTGATTTCAGTTGAAGAAGGGATTGCTAGTTAATTAGTGTGTCCGAACAGATAACGCACTGACATCTAAAGCACCGTAACCCTTGAAACTGGATTTGGAGTGAAGAATACTGATAGTGAGTAGCTTGATCACATATTTACTTATGATAATATGTTTCTCTTCAGTGGGCGTTTGGTGTAACCATGTGGGAGATAGTTACTCGAGGCATGACTCCATACCCTGGTGTCCAGAACCACGAGATTTATGACTACCTCTTGGAAGGCCAGAGGTTGAAGCAGCCAAATGACTGTTTGGATGAACTGTGAGTGTGTTCGATTTATTTATTTTTTTTCTCACAAACACATCAGTTTTCCAAAGTGCTAGCTTTGTTTTGTTCAACTGGATTCTCTAAATCTTTATTTGTAGTGTTGGACTATGCTTAATTTATATCTGGTGGAAGCCTGTATATATGATTATATGCATTTCTTTTTAACTTTGTTTCTTTGTGAAAACATAAGCTTCTAAAAGCAACAAAGTCATCTTTGTGACTCAGGTAGTGCATTGTATTTCAACCCACTCCCATCGTATGCATTCGTATTTATGTAGGTAAGAATGAAAAACATTACCTGTCACTTCAATATTATGAGCACGTTTTGCATTTTACAGGTATAACATCATGTTAAGCTGCTGGTGTGCCGACCCTGTGGGCCGACCTGATTTTACAAAGGTGAAGGAGATGCTTGAGAAGCTGGCAGAGAAGCTTCCTGACAGGAGGGACATCATTTACGTCAACACCACTGTCTCTGAGGAGGAGGAGGAGGAGGTACAGCTGGCACAGGTGTCATTGGAAGGCCCTGTCCTCACCTCCTCGCCATCCTGCAGCCGCCAGACCATGGACACATCCATAGTGACAGTGGACGTTCATGAGAGCTCAGCTGTGGAAGAGGATGGCCGCTACGTTATCGTTGTCCCCTCAGAGGACCCTGGTACAGTGCGACAGAGCAGCACTATGGACACTCCACTTTTAGCTGAGGAGAAATTGGAGCAGGACACTGTTGACTCCTCTGGAGATGAAACAAAATTACATCAAGTGTCTAGTGAAATGACACATTTACTCTGAACTACAAACTACAAACATAACAGCTACATTTGTTTTGTCTGTGGGGAAAAAAAAAAAAATCAGCTTTTCCCTTTTGATATCTTCCACTACTTTCATGTGATTTCTGATAAATAGAAGCAACTACCATGCCACTGTACGTATATGACATGGTATAAAAAGTTACAAGTGTTACGTAAGTGTTTTTTATGTAAGAATACGTAAAAAAAAAAAAAAGTGTAAACAACCACCAAGATGCATTCAGGACCCTTTCATTTAAACCATTTTCCAAGGTGGTCTGGGGCACCTTTGATCACATATCATTTGTAGTATAAACCCTAATGCATCCTGACTCAAAAAAAAAAAGTTTGCAGCTGACCACATGGACAAAGAAAAACGCCTTCTGGAGGTATTGTTGTTGTGAGTTTTACAGAGGTACAGAGGACCACTGAACCACCTGTGAAGCATAGTGATGGCAGTATCATACTCTGGGGCTGTTTTGCTTCCAGTGGACCAGGAGTACTTCACAAAGTTTATGGAACAATGAAGAAGCTCAGAATTCTTTAGAATAACCTCAAGCTATCAGCCAGACAGCTGAAACTTGGACACAATTGGACATTGACCCCAAACACTTCAAAGCTGGTTGTGGAATATAAAAAGCAGTCTAAAATGCTTAAAGGAGACCTGCCAAGATTTTTTTTTTTATTTAAATATGTTGATCTGACTTGAAGACATACTAGGAGTTTAAAAGTGGGTTGTGACTTCCCTAGTCTGTAATGGCCATAATAAGAATATAGGCAGATAGAATGGGCCAAATAGAAAAAGCCTTTCGTTATTATGTAGCATTATGTATGTACCCCCTTCGTTAATATATTACCGCCCACAACAATCTAAATCAAGATGGGTTGTTTGCAAAAAGGACGCACAGATAACAGGGAGAAGGAGCAAGTGTGGTGTTCCTGGAACATGAAAATGTTCAGAATTTCCAGAATTAAACATTAAATGCTGTGTTCAATAGCATATCATTTTGCCAGTAACAAAAGCCAGTGAGCTAGTGTTAAAATTCATTCCATGATGCTAAATGTAGATAAAACTTAGTTCTACAGACATGGTTTGCCAGGCTATAGTAGGGCTTAAAGACAGTGACTTTCTACCGCAGAAATCATTGTTTACCCCTCGGTTTAGCTGGAGTTTCTCAGTTGTGGGCAGAGAGGGGCAGAGAGGGTGCAGCTAAAAAAGATCTCGTTTTGATGTTAGCCAATAAGATCGAGGCTGCTTGCATATGTAAATTTATAGGCACAGTCCAAAATTTAAAGGCCTTTTCTAACCTAAGGGTCCCCCCCCCACACACACACACACACACTTTAAAATGATATGAGAAAAAGGCACCAAGACATTAAAAAATTTTACAAAAATTGGCTCCATTAATTTTACAAAAGCATCTCAAGGAATATTTAAAACACATGAAAAGAGTGTGGCAGTTCTCCTTTAAAAAAGTCTTATCAAAAAGTGCTTAAAAGACAGGACCGTGCCAGGAACCAGACACATTTTTATTTTTTTTTCTCTCCCTTGTTATGTAAAGCGACCTTGGGTTTGTGAGGCGCTATATAAATGTAACTTATTATTATTATTATTATTATTAATATTATTATTATTATTATTATTATTATTATTATTTAATTGAACTCAATCAGTGTACTTTTCCATTTTGATATCTTCTACTACTTTCAAATGATTTCTGACTATTATTAGGGACAAGCTTAGATGCAATGGGTGAAAATATAGACAGAAACAGATGCTGGTGTGTCTCTGCCTCTGTAAATATATATGGCCAGTTTAGTTACATTTGCATAAAATTCAGTAGATATCAACAGAAAGCTGCATTACGGAAATATGTGTCTAGGTCAAGCTGAAGTAGATAGAAAACAACCTTCCACCCAGCATAAGGAAGGTTTTTTTTGTTGTTGTTGTTTTTTAAATTAGTCCATATTTCTCTATTATGATAAATAGGTACATCAGCCAGATAATTAAGGATTTGAAGATTCGCTGCATCAACTGAAAAATAATGCAGTAGTGTTCTTAACAGTGTCCTTTTAATACCTGCACCTGTAAACCTGTAAATAGAACCTGTGTACATAAAATTAAATATGTGTATATACCTGCAGCTGGAAATATGATGTATAGTTCAGAGGTTTTAAAATGATATGTATTGTTATATATAACAAGTGTTATAAATTCTTCATTAAGGTATAAATGCACCTTAAATTCAGTCTGTTCTGTTCTGTTCTATAGGCTGACGTGACTTCTGACTTCTTATTTGTATAGCGTGTTTAATCATATATGACTTGAGGAAGAAACTTTGAGAGGAACCAAAATCAAAAGGGAATCCATCTTCTTCCGTGGGATTGTAAATCATTCTGGTAGACTGGTGTAGAAGAGTAAAGGCAAAGATGTTGAGTGAGAATATCCACTGAAGCAAGGGTGAAAAGCTTACTTTAAGCCAGATGCATGGGTGAGCCTTGCGATGTTACATGTTGCACCTGTCATGCCCTCATCACTCTGGAACACATATTTTTATCTGACGTTGTCTTTCAAGCATAATTCAGTGTTTTACCTTCTTGTCTCTCTCTACTGTAGATCTGGTGGTTTTCATGAACTGCATGCAAGCATCTTGGTTGTCTCTAATGACCAGAGGCATAAGGTAACTGGCATAATTGGATGATGCGTGCAGGTGTGCTTTAGCCAGGGAGTGGCCACCTGCAACACGTACACCCTCCTTGTACACATCACGGTGCTAGATCTTGAAATGGGAAAGAAGAAATTCATCTCTGTGAATGATCCCCTGTCATCACAATTTAGGTAGGCGAGAATAGATATCAGTGGTTACAGTTTTTATTATAATACTTGGACTGTCCACTGCACATCAACAGTACTGTTGTTGCAGTAGTACCCCCTTTAGAGGCCAGTTAAAATTATAT
>JAOVYU010000047.1:7293776-7305068 GCA_025674565.1 Synodontis membranacea
CATGGTTTTATTAGTGTGGAAATGTTCTTGACTACAAAGCACTTTGTACGTCGCTCTGGATAAGAGCGTCTGCTAAAGGCCTTAAATGTAAATGTAAATATTGAAGGGGAAAGTAATTGAAACATTCATTTTCTTCACTGAAATTGAATTACAGCATCAATCTCGTTATTTAATAGCCACACCTTGTATAGCCATATAGAAGCACAAATGTATTCCCTAAGAAAAAGATTTTGTTAGGAAATATTTGGTTTTGATGAATAATGTGATGTCTGTTCATCTTTCAGCTTGTTTCTGTAACATCTCTTTGCAATGCACAATGCAAAATAAACCAAGGGTTTCATTTAAGTCATACTTGTATAATGAGCCTGAAAGTGAAAAAAAAAGCAGCATTTATTCCTCAATAAGACACTTACACGTCTGTTAAAGAGGAAGGAATGTTGTCTTCCACCCACTTCAAGTCTTCATCCTGAGGAAAAAATAAATACATTCCTACAATCAGCTTGCATGCTATTTGTATTAAATTACCGTCCAAAATTATTGGCATCCTTGGTAAATTTATTTCTAGTTACTTAGAACTCAAAATGAAAGAAATTTGACCTTTAATTGCATTACAGTTATTCTATGATTTAACAAAAACTTATCATAAATACCAAACCTGCCTCAGAATTATTGGGACCTCTGCATTTAGTACAACCTCCCTTTGCAAAAAAAAAACAAAACAATAATAATAACAGCACCGTGTCTCCTATAATGCATGAGGAGATACAGGGAACATACTGTAGAGTAAGGAATCTGAGACCATTCCAATACACAAGATCTCCACATCCACCAGTGTCCTCTCTTATCCTTCAGCTCACAGATTTTCAATGATGTTTAGGTCAGGGGACTGGGAAGGCAACATCAGCTTGATTCTGGTGGCACTGAATCGTATTTGCATGGACTGGGATGCTTTGGTGTAGCTTTGGCCCTAGGTTTGGCTTCTTGGTTGAGGCAGTCAGATTTTCATCTGAAATCTCCTGTTACTTCATATAGCTCATTATGTTATTTATCCTAACGAGGGTCATAAGGTCTCTGGAGGAAGACCAACATCACGGATCCTGCACCACACATAACAACTGGGTTTTTTCTGTATGGCCATCAATCTGGTCCACTTTTTCTTTGACTTTGGAGTGACCCGAAAATGCCACAAACTTTCCGAAAAGTCTTCCATACTGCGCATGGAAAAAAATACGTTGGGTTTATCACAGCTCGTTATTTTAAGCTTCTTAATTATTGCCCTAACATTGGATACATGCACTGTCAGGTGTGGAGCTGCTTTTTTTTTTTTTTTTTTTTTAAATATTCATATATTTACAAAATTATTTCTCACTTAATTTGTGTAGTGCCTAATCTTCCCCATGTTGATGAATTTGACCTCTTTGTCACCTCATATTTAAAAACCCCTTTGAAACAGGAAGTCATGGATGGCTGCTTAAAGCCTTTCTAAACACTCAGGTAATGTTAAAAAAAATAATAAAATATACACAGGTATATCTCTACACTAATGTTTTAGTTACATTCTGTTCAAAAGAATTTCCGGGTGCCAATAATTATAAGACATGCCATTTTTTTCTTTTCTTCTGATAAATGCACTTCAGTTAAAGGTTAAAGGATGCTGTTATGATATTTTCAGTATGAGATTCAGTTTTATTTATGACAGAATGCTTTGTCCATGCGCCAATGATTCTGCAGCTGACGGTGTTATGTATGCTGTATTTTTTTCCCCTCTCGGCTGATACTGACCACACTAGGAGCAGGAGGCTTTGATGTTCCATTAGTCTCTGACTTAGCAGCTCTCAACTTTATGCCATCAGCTGGAAATGAAGCAAGACATTGTTGAGTTCACAAAGAACACATAGTGGAAGAAACTCTTGATGCTCCCATAAATTTATGAACAGTTTATCGCTCACCAATATTTGCAGACACCAAGAACTCTTCAATCTCTTCATCGTCTGAATCATCGATTAAAGGTGTGAATGCGTATCTGTAGGATTGGGCACACAGAAAAATTCACATTCAAGGTTCAAGTTTGCTTGCACTGAGAACAAGCATTAAAGAAGTTACAATTGTCCTGGCTTAATGGGTTGAAAAGCATATTATTCAATTTTGGTTCAGATTTATTCACATTATAAGGAAAATTGCTTACGCTCCAGAGGCAAAGGCTTACGTAATTACTTAAGGATTAATCACGCTCAATGTCTGATGCCTCTGTATAAATTACACTCAAAGTACAACATCTCTGTATTAATACGACGACGTAAGGTGCCTCTGTATTAGACACTACGTACATCTCTGTGTTAATACGACTCGATATCTGTTGTCTGTCGTATTAATACAGAGATGTACGTAGTGTCTAATACAGATATATCTGTCGTATTATTAATACGATGATGTAAGGTGCCTCTGTATTAGACACTACGTACGAAGTCTCTGGATTAATTAGACACAATGTACATAGTCTCTGTAGGTGACACTGAATTAATCTGGTGTCAAAGCTTGCCTTTGGTTATTTGCAGATGGTCTCCAGAGAAACATGATGACGAGCAATATGATAGAGAACAGAAACCTCCAGAAGGCATCATCTACCCAGAGCTCCATCCAATCCTGCTCAAAACCACAGGTTAAAGACATCATCATGGCATCATCTGCCCTTTTTTTTTTTTTTTTTTAAACACATATATAACTATAGTGCATCACATACTCACAGCCTGACAGTCTGCTAATCGGAATTTCTTTGTCGTCCATACCATGAAAATGACTGATGCTAAAACAAATAAAGGCAAATGTAAATACTATGTACATCAAGTAAAATTCAACAAATATATTCCACAAATCAGTGAATACTTCTTTTATTTAACCACAAAAACATCATGGATTTTTTTCCCATCCTGGGAACAGGAATTATTTTCAGGAATAACAGGAAGTATTCCCCATTTGAATATTTCTTAATCTACTCACCAATTACAGCGAAGATGAGGGTATTGGTGAAGTGTCTGTACAATGACAACTTCACTGGGTTTCTCCTGAGTTTCAGCGTCTTTATGGTTTGTGCAAGACTAACAAATATTTAATTAAGCGGTCAAGGAAATAACATAAAACCTTACAGCAGAATCATCACAGACAGTGAACAACACTGACAAAAAGAGATGTCAAAGATTCAAAGAGATTGTCAATGAAATTTCATTCAAAAAAGAAAGAGCACTGTTAATTATGAATAAAAAACAATAGGACAGCCAATTTTCAGCAAATGAAAAAGACTCCTACTAGAATTTATTCATGTTAGCCATTGTGAAACACACCCACTATAGACTTATATAACCCCCTTTCCAAAATGTAAATAAAAAAAGAATGTGATGTGAAATCATGCAAACCCACGTTTAATTGGAATTAAACAAACAACATATTGAATGTTGAAACTGAAAAACTGTATTATTTTTTGGAAAATACAGTATACGCTCATTTTGAATTTGATGCCAACAACAGATGTGCAAGCAACCCGTGCCATGTGCACTAACTGCACCACATACCATCATGACGCTGGCTTTTTAACTGTGCACTGATAGCTAGCTGGATGATTCCTCTCCTCTTTAGCCCAGAGGACACAGCTTTGATTCGTCAGACCACAGAACAGGTTTCCACTTTACCTCGGTCCATTTTAAATGAGCTTGGGCCAAGAAAAGGTGGTGGCGTTTCTGGATCATGTTTGCATATGGTTTCTTTGTATGGAAGAGTTTTAACCAGCATTTGTGGATGCAGCAATGAACTGTGTTCACAGACAATCATTTTTGGAAGTGTTCCTGAGCCCATGCAATGGTTTCCACTACAGAATCACGTCTGTTTTTAATGCAGTGCTGCCTGAGGGCCTGAAAATCATGATCATTCAATACTGGCTTTCGACCTTGCTCTGAGTCATTTTATGATATTACGGAGAGTAGATAATGAAATCCTCACATTCTTTGCAATTTTACATTTTAACTGCTGAGAGACTCTGCATCTGACCTGCTGTCAATTAGTCTTTTTTTTGTTGTTGCCCCTGTCCCGACTTTTTTTTTTTAACGTGTTGCTGGTATCAAAATGAGCATATATATTTCATAAAGCAAACAAATGTTATTTCAAACATCAGATACGTTGTCTTTGTTCTATTTTTCAATTAAATATGGGTTTACATGATTTGCAAAGCATTGCTTCCCATCTTTATTTATATTTTATACAGCATCCCAACATTTTTTGGAATGGGGGTTGTAAATAAACACTTAAGCAAGCATGCAGAACTTAAACATGATGGCAGAGGAGGCCCTTGTGTATACACTGGTCAACCTAAAAAGGATATCCACCAACAGAGAGAGGAGTCAAGCAGTGCCAGGGGAATGTTGGCCAGCAAGGCCAGGTCAGAATCTTTGGCCTGAGAAAGGATGAGAATGAAAGGGGAGAAGAGTTAGAGGAAAACAAGAGTGAAAGAAATAGCAAATTCAGGAAGAGGGGAAAAACTGAAGCCAATCAATAAAAGTATGTACACCAGTAGAGGTGACAAGGTCACTTCTGCTGGTGTCCATACTTTTATTCATAAATAATAAAACCATCAGGTCCTGGTTAAGCACATTTTCAAGCAATTTTAATTCATTACCGTAAAACTGTGTTCAACGTATTCCATATAATCTGTTTTAATGATTTGAGAATACACTATGAATAATCTGTGGCATTCTTGAAGGGACTCGATTTATTTATATACGGTAACCAGAATACAGCAGTGTGTTGCTGTAGAAGGGGAGTATATATGGGAGGTGAAAATTAATTGAGATCGAAGTTTTCTTCATTAAAATGTAATTACAGCATCAGTCTCATTATTTAACAGCTGCACCTCTTATGCTTTTGGAAAATCCTTTGCTGTTACCTACACCATTCTTCTGGGAAGGCATTCCACTATATTTTGGAGTATGGCTGTGAGGGTTTGTGCTCATTCAAAGCTCACAAGAGCTTTAGTGCTGTCTGGTCTTGATGTCGGGTGAGCAGACCTGGGGCTGCAGTCTGGGTTCAATTTATCGTAAATGTGCTCAGGGGGACTGAGGTCAGGGAACTGTTTCTCTTTTATGGGTGCAAGCTATAAAACCTCTGGTTCGAATTTACTGAAACATTTACAGCTTAACATCCAGCTAAATTACAGGTTAAAAGTTTCTGCTTTAACATTTAACAGGGAAAAGATTATTGTGCCAACCCTAATAGACTCTATGGCAGGTATCCAGGTTCACACGGTTACATGACTTGAAGAGTTAAACCATTGGAAGGATATGAACCAAATGATGCAGGAGTCAAACAGAGTCAGTACAATGAGAGTGAGCAGAGCTGGTACACTCTCCTGGCCCTTTCGGATCAACACGTAACACATTTACTCACGTAAACAGGGTAGGAGAAAGCAGATTCACCCCCTTTTTCTTTATATTTTACAAAAGAGGCCATTACATTTATTTAAGGAAAATCCACCCTGAATGACCATTAATGTGCATGCAAGACTTTTTTTTTTTTTAACAATTGATTTTTTTTTTTTAATTGGAATGAAATCGTGGGCTTCCATTTTTTGGCTTCAGCTTATTTAAACAATGCCATTCGACTACCTGCTGATAGCTGGGCCAGTAGGAATTTGTTCTCGTTTCATCCCTGAGTAAAGACAGCAGTGCAGCAGCACTTTACTCCTTTAGTTTGTCCAGCTCGCTCTCATTCACTCATCTGTACACACAGCTCAAATAGATCCGCTTCCAAATCTTCAACTTTCATTCTAATACCGCCGTCAACGCCACCACGTTGTCGACTCATGGATCGCTGCGTCACAAAATCTAACTATTGTTAAGGTTAGGTTAGGTTAGTCGGAAAAAAAGTCTCCTATTAAAGTACCTGCGCCAACAATGACCTCATGACTTCAGTGCAACTGCTAACTTCTTATAATGAAACCAATACTGTACAAATAAACACACTCGCATCCTTCTTGCTAAGCACGTCATAATTGTTTCAATATAAACATCATTAATGTGTTTCAGGGTGGAGCTGTCCTTTCATTACATCATATGACTATGCAAAGGAAAGTAGGCACTAGTAAGTAGTGCGTGTGTGTAAATTTGCAAGAGAATAGTAAGTACTTAGTAAATGCATTGCTCGGTACAATTCAAATGCGAGCAGATAAATTGTGGCACACTTGGCTCTATCTATATGGCTCATCTATGAGCCTCATTTATGCAAAAAGAAACATTGGCGGTAAAGCTTATTTACCCCTGTAATCCTCAAAATACCCTCAATGGCAGCAAAGGCAAAGTAGAGGACACCTAGACCAACAACTCTGTGCATGACAGTCCCCAAGCGAGGCCTGGAAAAACACACAATCACAAAGCAAACCTCATTTAATGGTTGTCGCCATCACTGATATCCATTACTATACTGTATAGCAGATTTCACCCTCTACTCACTTGACTATACCGTAGCCCAGACTGACAATGATGACCAAGAGTCGTGCCAGCGTCCTCTTCAGAGCTGACACGAGTTCAGCGAAAACCAGCAAGCCTTGAGCTGCAGAAAGACGAGAGGACTGACATCGTTTATGACACTGAAAATGTTTACACTGCAAACAGAAGAAACATAAAGAGTGCGAAATATAAAGTATTCCAGCTGTATGAATGCCTTGTTTTATATACCAATAACCATAACTTGTTCCTTGGCATCACAAACGTACAAACAGACTGAGAAGTGATATGGTTTGGCTGAAGTGAGCCTTAGACCATGTTTCCAAGAGGACCAAAAAAAAAAAAAGAAAAAAAAACCTTTTTGCTTTATTTAGGGTATTTTTTTATTTTTTTGTCACTTACATGCTGAGCCAACGGCATTAGTATTCTCATACTCGGCACAGAAGACTGCCATCTCGATCATACCCAGGAAGATCACGCCAGCTATCCAGAACTGGATACGCAGCAGATCTTTCCAGTAGCAAGAAGCCCAGATGAACCAGAGCAGAGCGTACAGGATGTAGACAATGCACATCACCATGTAGAACTAAGAGAGTAGACAATAAAACACATGTACAGAGGGTTATATATCATCTATATAAGCATTATAATGGACATAAGATGATTCTAAAAGATAAAGTTAGAATCCAAACTATAAAACTCACGATCATAAGAGGCCATTCTGTGACTGAAATGTAACCATGGTCTCCTTTCATTATCACTGTGACTGTAACAAAGTGAAAGGCATTACTACAGAAACTGCCAATTCAATAGTAGCAATGCTACTGTAAGTTAAAGTTCCAATGTTCGTGTTTACAGGGAACCTAAAGTTTGAAATAAAGAATTAAAATAGGCTGCGAGGCTTACATGTTAAATTCCACTTGACGTCATTTTTATCGGTCTCGATCAGTACCACAAGCAGATATGGGCCGTCTCTCCATGTTTTAGCAATGACGTCATCCTTTTGAGAGAAGGACGTGCTGTTGATAAAACTGCTCACGCCCTCCCCTTTTGCAAACATGGACTTTTTTTTTTTATTATTTTATGCGGACATAAAGAAACATGAACTTTACCTTTTTACCTGCTTTAACTACAGCTTCTGCTGTAAGCCACCTGGTGTAATTGGCATCCTGACAAGATTAATACAAAAAGTTACGGATTTCGATATAAGCGCATTCACAAGAAGCCAAACCTCCATCGTACATTCCCCATTTACAGTCTTACCTGAAATAAATCCTCTCGTGGTGGCTCCACTATTCTTGGATCTGCTTGGGATTTCTGCACATATAATATAAAAGCACAATTAGAGAACAATTTAAAAAAAAAAAAAAAAATTAAATAAAAGAATTTATTTAGCCCAGAAATTTCTACTGAGCAAAACAAGAGCTCTGAACAGTGTGCACTAGGTTGTGTACTAATGTGCATGGCATTCACTTCCAGTCTGCACTTTCTGGACTACATTCAATTCAATCAAATTGTACTTGTATAGCACTTTTAACAATGGCCATTGTCACAAAACAGCTTGACAGAAATATGTCAATTTATAAATTTACCCCTAATGAGCAAGCAAGAGGTGATGATGGTAAGGAAAAACTCCCTGCAACAATATGAGGAAGAAACCGTGAGAGGGTATATGGGTAACGATCCTCAACTGGGTGACAACGGTACCCAGTTGTTAAATACCTCGCTTCTATAACTGCGTGCTATATGGTTAAAAAAGTGCAATAGGGTAGTCAAGAAATTCACTATAGTTTTAACATGAAGTCAACATTATGTTGACGTGATCAAGACCTGAGTGCAAAGCTGTTTGTGGTCCTAAAGTTATGGCAAATGTAGGCCTCAGCCATCGTAGCAAAACTGCTTTTACCAACTTAAAGTCTGGATTAATGTCCGAACCAAGGTTATTGCTTTTGTTACACTGTATACGTTCGATCCAGCTAGTTTTGGTTTCACGTTGCAATTTTGCAAGTGTACTAAAGAACTTCATCACCTTCATGGTCATACCTACATGAGCTTCACTTCCCTGTACTTCACACTGATTGGATTGTAGACGGGTGAACGTCTGACGCTGGTGTCCTGTCAATTTGGTGGGCATCCTGTTTGCTTCGAGTTAATGGACAGATTCATTTCCTCGCCACCATACTACTATTATGGCAATACTACCATCAGCACTAGACTTTTGATGTTTTCGTCGAACCTGATTACAATATTTAATCTCCTCTCATGCCCATGTGCTCGGCAGCTCTTCTCTTTTGGTTCTTTTCCTTCTTCTGTCGTTTAATGGATGACGTTAGCTTGCCTTAACTTCCTTTAATAGTGTCAACCATCCGAAAAAGAAGAATTTGATCAGGACCAAGAGCGCCTCTTTTGATCGGATCAAGTTTTGCATCTTAGGTCCGGACCGTGGTCCAAGGCACCTTTCACACCAGCTATTTTGGTTGGTTTGCATAGCAACACATGCCTTGGTACTTCCTTGCTGGATAAAAAGTTGACGTAATTTCATTAAGCCAATGAACCTATACACATCTACTCAGTGCCCAAGAAAGTGAAATGATGCTGGACTAAGAAACTGCTTCAAACTGCTACAATTTTATAAAGCTGAAGCGATGTTTTAGCCATCATGGAATGAAAGGATGCCAGTTTTACATACATTTAACATGGGGAAAACTTGCATCCCATGGTTGCAGGTTAATTTTCTGTACTTGTGTTCGATGTACTCTCCTGGTGCAAGAGGATTGGGGTCTAGGCTCTCTCCTCTACTTAGTGGTGTCCTCTCATACATTTCCTGGCAGCAAAAACACAATGGAAACGTTACCATGAATTATCCGATTCATACATTCACGGCTTCATGACATGCACGAACACCACTCACCTCTATGTTACTGAATTCATTGTGACAAGGGTAGAACTTTAAATACCACCGAATAACGAACTGGACTTCTGCTGGACAGTTAAAGGAAGAGACTGCAAAGGAGAAGATGTTATATTTGTTACCTCCCGTTGTGTTACAGTGTGCTTAGGCAAGTAAAAAAAAAAAAAAAAAAAAAAAAAAAAAAACAGTATCTTTGTTGATCATAATATTTGTACTGAATGTAATCCCTACCTTTTAACTGGATGTCAGTGTCCTTGTACATAGACTTTTTTAATAACAATGGTCTTGAAGTCTGTCAGAAAAAAAAATCCACAGAGGTCATTAATTGTAGTCATAATAACACTGACACTGTAACAAAAAATATGCAGTGATCAGTCATTTAAGGAAAGATGCTTGATATACTTGCAAAATTTCAGTCTTTCTAAACTAAATTTAATTTCGATTACTAAAGTAAATAAAATGTTAGCCCACATTTTGTCACTGTGCCCATTGCCTGATGACCCATATACACAGACCCTCTTTACGCTTGGTTTTAAAATGAGTCTCGGCCAAGTGGACAGCCTTAAAAACAAGTGTAAATGACCACCAAGGACCCAAGGTGGGCTAGGATGCATGCAACAACGTATGTTTTGACCAAGTGTCTTTTCTAATGCATCCCTGACACGTTCCTGACAAGGACATAACACCTTGAAGGCGCATGATAGGCACAGGTTTAAATGGTAATGTGTCTTGGCTGTCCACTTGTGATCCAACTGCCCAAGATGCATTTTAAAGCATTTTAAAGTGTAAACAGGGCCAAAGTTGGGTTAAGAACTCATGCTGAATTTAGTTACCCATCATGCTCCAGTACCAAGCATTCCAAACAGTGACTGGAGCTAGAAATAATGCAGATGACTGACTAGTCAAATCCAATGGTCAAAGAATTGTCCTGAAATGTACTTCATTAATAGTGACACTAGTGGTCTTTTGATTCAGATTTCTGACTTTCTTTCACTAAGATTAAGATATCAGCGTTGTTTGAGTTGCTTATCACCTTGCTGTGTCTCCTCCTCAGTATTTCTCCTGTTTGGGAGACATGCGACTGTACCAAACACATTTTAAAGTAAAATGAAAGGAGCCTGTTTTTCCTTAACCATCAGTGGAAAACCGATATTGGACACAACACCCCCCCCCCCCCCACCCCCGACACAATGTTTTAAATATGTGTCACTTGTTTTAAACGCATAGTGCTGAGTCTCCTGCAGTGCTGAACACGTGCACTGGTGGTTTTAAATATATTCAAAGGTTCTGTGCAAAATACACTTGTACCACACATACTGGAAATGAATAGTAGTAAGAATATAGATGGACTAGAGGCAGCTACTGTGACTGAAGTGCACCTTTATGGTACGATTAAAAATGATAGAATGGCCATTTAATGGCAATACAGGTAAAATCAACCTGTCTGTCACATCAACCTGTCTGTCTGTCACATCGACAGACAGACAGGTAGGTAGATGTGACAGACAGACAGACATGTGACTGACAAACAGATTTGACAAACAGACAGGTTGATGTGACAGACAGACAGATGTGACAGACACACAGACAGACAGATGTGACAGACAGACAGATGTTAATTACAGACAGGTAGATGTGACAGACAGACAGACAGACAGACAGACAGGTAGGTAGATGTGACAGACAGACAGACATGTGACTGACAAACAGATTTGACAAACAGACAGGTTGATGTGACAGACAGACAGATGTGACAGACACACAGACAGACAGATGTGACAGACAGACAGATGTTAATTACAGACAGGTAGATGTGACAGACAGACAGACAGACAGACAGACAGGTAGGTAGATGTGACAGACAGACAGACATGTGACTGACAAACAGATTTGACA
>JAOVYU010000047.1:7338303-7358474 GCA_025674565.1 Synodontis membranacea
CCAACCCCCCCCCCCCCCCCCCCCCCCCCCCCCTTCCCCCCGGTATCGTGATGCGTATCGTATCATCAGATTCTTGCCAATACACAGCACTAGAGGTTTCCCACGAAGATTTCCAGACATGTCGCTGAATGGACGCGTCTACACGATACATGCACCGTTGTTACAGCAACGTTTAATTCATACCACGAACGCTTCATATTATTCACGTAACCTGATTGCTGTGACGTTTTTGATGATCCTTTCTTCATGGTGGTGTTTATAGGTCATACCCGTGGTAGGAATTCAATAACTTGCCTAAAAGGTCCCCAGAAGAATTGCTTCCCTGACAGGTCTTTTAAAATATCATGTATATTTTATGTGACTTGGCTTTGATTTGGTTTTGGCAGGATGTCTGAAAATTAACTTCCTGGAGTTTCTCCATGCTAAAGGAAATGCACAACCACTCTTTTGTCACAAGACATAATGGATATTTTTTTTATTTTTAATTTTTTACCAACATGTCATTTTGGATTGGATATATGTGAGGCAGTCAGTCCTGGAAATTTGTCCAAAAAGTCACTGGAGAAAACAGCCCAAAAAAAGATGAAATGCCTGGAATAATCATGTCTAAGGAGACAGTTTAACAAACGCAGCTGTAAAACAGTTTCTCCTCAAAAAGTCCAAAACCTTACTTGCTAAGGGCATTTTTATTTCTTCCCAGTTTTATCAGAATTTTTAATATTTACATGATGTGTTGAAGCAGTATTATTTCAGGTTTGTAATCAGATAACGACTCAAATTGTGCTGCTCTTGCACCTTATATACTTCAGATGACAGCAGACAAAGTTTTAAAGGCCTAAGACACGACTAACAAGAAATTTAGTCAACAGAGCAGTTTCCTACATCATCTGAAAGTAATGATATTCAGTGAAAAGCTGCTGCTTGTTAGTTGGTGGTAGTCTTTATTTTTGTGAATATTGTTTCAAATACAGTTACAAAATTGGCAAAGAACACATGGTGGTGACGATAGTGTCTAAAAGTTTGGTTAGTATAAAATTATATATGTACACACATGCAAACTGCATATCGTCGTTGCCAAGGTAATACCTCATATGTTCACATATAATATATGTGAACATATGAGGTATTACTTTAGCAATGACGATATACAGTTTATATATATATATATATAGAGAGAGAGAGAGAGAGAGAGACACATAGATAGATAGATATAATTTGCATGTTCATGCATTTATCTGATCAGCCAATCGTGGCAGTAGTGCAATGTAAAAAAAAAAAAACATGCAGATACAAGTTTGGGTAGTGTTCACATCAAGCATCATAATGGGGGTACCAAATGGGTTAGTCTTAGTATTTTTAGAAACTTCTGGGATTTTCACACAAGTTCCTTGTGTTAATACAGAATGGCGCAAAAAGAAACACAGAACATTGAGTGAGTGACAGTTCTGTAGGTGGAAACACCTTGTTGATAAGAGCTGTCTGACGAATGTGGCCAAATTAATTCAAGATGGCAGGAAGGATATAGTAACTTACTGTATATAATCACATACAACTATGATGAGCAAAAAAGCATCTCAGCATGCACAAAACATTGACCCTTGAGGAGGAGGAGCTAGAACAGCTGAAAACCACGTCAGGTTCCACTCCTGTCAGGCTAGAATAAGGACCTGAGACTATCATGGGCTCAGGCTGTATCAAACAGGATTGGGGGGGTGGGGGGGACTACTTTTCAGTTTCAATGAGTCTGTGCCCATGACAGCCTCAGATGCTTCTTCAGGAGTGGAACCTGATGTGGTCTTCCGCTGTTGTAGCCCGTACACCTCAAGGTTGAAGGTGTTGTGTGTGTATAATGAGATGTTTTTCTGCTCACCACAGTTGTAAAGAATGCTGTTTGAGTTGCTATTGATTTCCTGTCAGCTCAGAGCAGTCTGGTCAATCTCCTCTGATTTATCTCATTAAAAAGGTGTTTCAGCCTGCAGACCTTCGGCTCTCTCCTCAGCAAGGTGCTGCAGACCCTCTGCTTACAGGATGTTTATTTTATTTTTCTTGTTTTTTTTTTTTTGCACCATTCCGTGTAAAGTCTAGAGACTGTTCTTTTAAAATTTCCAGGAGATCAGTGGTTTCTGAAATATTCACACAAGCCCATCTGGTGCCAATACCATGCCATGGTTAATCACAGAGATCACACTTCTTCCCCCCACTCTGCATGATTCTGAATGTATTCGTTATGCTGCCGCCACATGATCGGCTGATTATATAATTACTTGAATGTACAGGTATTCCTAATAAAGTGGACAGTGTGTGTGTGTGTGTACATAGAATTTGCACGAAATTCTGAAATGGAAAAATTGTTCCATTTTATTAGGCTATATCTAAACAAATTGTGTAAGCGTGATTAGAAAATAGATCATTGGTATTTCCTAAATATTTTAATTTTAACTGAACAGTTACCCAGAAATCATTACATTGTCCATTACATTACACTGTGTGTTGGGAGTCATTCAACAAGAGAATTATTTGAGTTAGAATGAATGATTCTAGTGGCATTCAGTACAACCACAAGACACATACGTAATTGTCTTCCTTTGTAGACCAATTGTCACAGAGAATTTCTTTACAGCGTCAAACTGTGTCTAAAACCTTAGTTGCCAAAAGCTTATATTTTCCTGGAATGTAGAGTATTAAAAAATACATAGAAACGTTTACTTGTACTTTAACATATGGCATTCTAATTTGTAATGGCCCTGTTATATAATAAATACTTGCTTATAGGTCTGGATAAGCAGTTCACATGACTGAATGTTGACTAAAGTTTGCTTTTATTGGTTAATGATTAAATAAGACACATCAAGTAAGAGTGGTTATGTTTTGTGTCACATAATGTTTGACTAGTAGCACAGACTCTTTAACAGGTGAGACGCATGTTGTAACATTGAAGTTTTCCTTTTTTGACAAGCAATGTTGTTACTTCCAAAAAAAGGTTTCTTGCGTACACTCTCCTGCCCCGTAGCTAGTCTCTGGTCCTGTGGGATGCGTCCAGACTCTATACTGCAAAAAGTATGTGTGCCCCTGACTATCGCACCCATATGTGAGCCTTCCTTAAACTTCTTCAGCAAAGTTGGAAGCACACAGTTGTATAGAATGTCTCTGTATGCTTTAACATGACAATTTCCCTTCACTGAGCTAATTGGCCCTAACATTTTCCAACATGACTGTTCCCCTGTGCATAAAGCGAGGTCCATGAAGACTTGGTGTGGAAGAACTCGAGTGGCCTACACAGAACACTGACATGAACTGAATACCTCAGGGATGAACTGGAACTCTGACTGCACCCCAGGCAGGCAAGAGCACAATGAAATCTAGTGGAAAGCATTCCCAGAAGAGTAGTGGATATTATAACTTCAAAGAGAGGACTGATTTCTGAATGGGATGTTCAAAAAGCACATATGGGTGTAGTGGTCAGGTGTCAAAATTTTGGCCATATAGTGCACCTGGTTATATAAGGAGCAAATGAGGACCAGAAGCCATGTGAAAATCACATTTAGGACAGTGGAAAGGTCCCACCCCCCCGATCAATTTTGTTACTGTATTTTCAAGTGCTCAGTTCAGTCTGCTGAATCCGCATCTGGACCGCAGTCTGCCAGATGACTTTCAGTTTGGACACCCAGTCAAAGCTGAGCTATTTCCTCCAAGACACAGCTGCCAAGGCTGTTCTGTTGACACGACAGTTGGAGAATGCTTTAGAATTTACTATGTGTTGGACAAATCCTTTAAAAGATTTTGTATGTACAGGTACATTCCATTTCTGTTTTAGTACCAGTCCAACTCCTATGGACTTTTGCAGCTGTATTTGCACCCTAGTAGTTTGCTGGAATATGCATGCGCAATTATCATTTGCATGACCCTGAATGTAATCAGTTAAGCACTGTTTTCGGTGTGATTGTTGAAATACTCTTGATTTTTAAAGGGAGGACGGTGAATTGGAGGATGGAGAAATCGATGATGAAGGGATTGGGATTGAAGAAGAAAAGGAAACCAAAGCGGAGCCTGCAGATTCAGAGAAAGACAAAGAAAAGGAGAAAGGGCGGGAGAAAGATGACAAATCGCATCGGCACACTCATAAGAGACACAGGAAAATCAAAGAGAAACGAAAGTCAAAAAGAAGGCGAAGGGACAGACAGAAGGTATATTCCCAACTTCCTTTCCTAAAGGCATCACATTCTGTCTTTGTAAAAGACTTACCCTTTGGCACTTTTCTGTTTTCTCATTTTATATGTTTCTCAGCACCACTCCCCGTCTAGTGGGTCTAGTTCTGACAGTTACAATACTGATCACGAGCATCAAGACAGGCACAAGAGCAAAAAGGGCAAAGGCTCTTACCGGGACTATGATGGTTGGTTTGAACAGGTAAATTTTGGTTCACTTAGAAGTCAGTTATTACATTTAGGATTCAAAGTCAATTTGTGTCTCTGCCCCCTGTCTAACCACTTCTTCTTGTGTATCTGCATGTACCTAGCGTGAACATGAACCTAATGGAGGTCATGGAAAACCACCAAGATCAGCACAGCGCAAAAACAGTGAGAGTGAGGAGAAATATGATTATGATGATGATCAGGATGACTTCTGTGAAGAGCTTTCCAAATATAAACAAGCCAAAGAGCTCACCATATCCAGCAAAGCAGGGTCCTCTAAAGACCAGGGGACAAAGTCCAGCATGAAAGGGCTACCATGTAGGTGAAAGTGTTCTGCTCATCTTTCAATTTCACTTTTTTTTTTTTTTTTATCACTTTCAAATTTTACAGAGTTCACCTGTCCATTTAAAGGTCTGTCCCAGGTTTGCCTTCATCATTATCCATACCTTCTGCTCATATTGGATATCTAGTAATGATAAATCAAGGTGACAGGAGCTTATTGCATGCTGTCCATCAGTTTTATTTTCATTGGTTCCAGTTCTCTCTCACTCAACTGTTTCAGTTAGTGGCCCACGTGGTCGGGGGCGTGGTGGAGGAAATGTTGGAAGGGGGCGTGGTGTGCTAAACAAGAACAAGAAACTGAAGGGCAAAAACTGGGGTCGTGGCCGAGGCAGAGGTGGAGAGCCAGGAGAAGCGGTGAGGCTCTCTAAAGGTATTTATTTTTTTAAATAGCATTTCATATTAGTGCCTGTGTTTAAATAGCATGCTCATGACCCTGCAGGAAGGGCAAGGCCAACCGCCTTTCCAGAAAAAACGTCCGATCATGAGTCAAGAGTTCATCAATCAACACACAATTGAGCACAATGGGAGACACATCTGCAAATATTTCATTGAGGGTAGATGCATTAAAGTAAGTCTTCGCATTTTGCATGTATAAAGTGTGCATGGCATGTTCTCTGACTTGGGTTCGATTGGTAACGGACTTTGATTGGCTTTTCACAGGGGGATCAATGCAAGTTTGAACATGACAATGTAGTCCCAGAGAAGAAGAAAGAACTTTGCAAGTTCTATGTCCAAGGATACTGCACCAAAGGAGAGAACTGCATCTACATGCACAATATCCTTAAAACATCAAGACAACTGTTCTTTTAGTGTAAATTGTGTTATTGGGTTATTGAAATAAAAATCAAGTTGCGCCTTTTTTCTTTCCTCCCTCGTATTGACCCTTTACTCAGTGTCTCACATGAATATCCCTGTAAGTTCTTCCACACTGGAGCGAAGTGCTACCAAGGAGACCACTGCAAATTCTCTCATGATCCTTTAACTGAGGTTACAAAAGAATTGTTAGACAAGGTAAGCGTTAGAGTAAGAGTTGCTGTTTATGCATCTCATCATTTATTTGTGTAATCTTTAAAATGACTGATCGTTGTCGTTCGCCTGCATATTGTGGTACATTTATCTTTTCAGATTTTGAACACAGATGAGGACCATGCCAATGAGGAAGAGCAGGAGCTGGAGAACCTGAGAAAGCAGGGCATAGTTCCTTTGCCTAAACCACCACCTGGTGTAGGGCTCTTGCCAACACCTGCCTCAGGGAGTCCCCAGGATGGCAGCAAAAAGATCCCCTCAATATTTGAAATCAAAGTTCAGCCAACTGTGGACCTGGCACAGAAGATTGCACTAAGGTATTTCTGTATGTCTGTGAATTATATAATAAAGTATAACGAGCAATTTGGTGATCATTTTAACCTTTCGAGACAGCTGGTTCACAGCCCCACTGAGCACAACGTCAGTTGCACACACACACACGCACGCACAGAAAGACAGATTAGAATTGCTGCTTTTTCTGGTTTATCTGAAAGCAAAAAGACAAATATTCTGGGAAGCATGATCATGACATTCGAAAATGGTATATTTTATGTACGTTATACCTTAATTCATTATATCTTTGTTTTTATTTGAAGTAGCAGGAGCAAACAATGTTCTAGCTGACACCTGAAGTCAACACACGTCATAAAAAGTGCTGACAAAGTCGCTGCGCTCACAGACCAGACCAGTTTAATTGTTACATTCTAACCGGCAAGCCAGCTGTCCTCAAAGGGTTAAAAAATTGTAAACATATCAGTAGTACAGTTAGTTATGTTTTTGTTTGTTTTTCTTATGATGATGCATGTTTTCTGTTTTTAGGCCCAATTTCTACAATAGCACCTCTCCCCCATCTGGACAGTTTCAGGGTAGTGGTGGTTCTGGTCCGGAGGACATGGAGACTGGAAACATGATGTCCCCAGGCCACAGTCATTCTGTATTGCCACCTCCAGGCTCTCCTGGGTCCATGAGTGGTCCTGCTCTTCACTTCCCATGCCCAGGCCTTCCCCAGAGCCCCCCAACACAAGGGCCACCTCAGGGCTTTGGCCAGGGCATTCCTATGCCACCCACAGGACTGCAAAGTCAGCCCCCAGTCTTCCATCAGAATACAAATCTTCAGATGAACCAGCAGGGGGCACCATTCAAGTCTTTGGCTGGTGGGCAGATGAATGCACCCTTTCCAGCTATGAGTCAGACACCCTCTGAGTTTTTCAAAAGCTTGTTCAGTGTCCAGCCACTTGGCGTAGCAGGTAGGAATGAAACGTGATTATAATTATTTATCTATGTATTTATTTTTTACATTTCATGTCATTCATAATTATTTATCTGTTGGTTTTTTTTATTTATTTATTTTTACATACAGCAGTGAGTATCGTAAAGGAACATAAGGAAAACAGAAAACGATAACTGTGTTATAATTTTAAAAAGTGTGATATTTTATAGAATGTAAAATTTAAGTTTAATGTATATTTACAGTTGCTGTCAGAAGTTTACATACACTGAACTTTCTGCAGCAGAATGATTGTACAACATACATCTTTAATAGAAAGAAAAAAAAACAAGTATTTGGTCCACAAGTTTTCATTTATTTTGGGTTTTCTAAAACTAACACAAGTCCAAAATATACATACACCCACATTCCAAAAAGGTTGCTGATTAATTTGCAGTTATACTTACAGTATGATATATGACTGGTATGTCATGGTCGTATGATTTATTTTTTTTGTATAGATGTATTTTGTGATTTTTTCATGAGAGAAATCATAGCTAGCTTAACCTTAATGAAGTCATTTAGGTGAATTTTTTTTTTTTTTATCAATAAAATGTCCACAAAAGGGTATGGAACTCTATATGCTGGCATACTGTGATTTAACGCAAACGTCCATGCCAACAAATTAACGTCATGTTAAAATAAAACATGCAAGTAATATCTAATATTTGTATATTTACTGATCATAAAAATCACCAACCAAGTATAATCTGTGGGAAACACCTTTATGAAGGTTTGAATACGGTAAACCCACGTTTATCACGGTTAATCCGTTCCAGACTCTACCGTGATAAGTGAATTTCCACGAAGTAGTATTTCCGTGTAGTTAGAGCATAGAAAACCTGTTTACGACCTTCTAAATATGGTTTTTAACATTATTAGAGCCCTCTAGACATGAAATAACACCCAATTTTTTGGAAAAAAGTTGGGTTTTTTCCAAATTAATAAAAAATAAAAATAATTGACTCGACAACTGAGTGCAACCCGCATTTTCACTGTCTCGATCAATTTTTTAATGAATATACTGTATTTGAAGAAAACCGTGATAGAGTGAAGCCGTGAAATTCGAACCGCGAAGTGGCGAGGGTCGACTGTAGTTGGATTATGTTCATATATTCAAACATTCATGTGTGCTGTAATCACAAGGAATGAGTATAATTTTATTTTTGATTGAAAGAAGTTACTGAAGCCCTGACCTAGAGTGCTCCAAATCTTTCTCCATTCTTCAGAAGAAGGTCAGTCAGGGTTGATGCAGGATCCCCATCAGCACCAAGGAGGCAGTGCCGAGTCCCACAGTGGCATGCAGGACATCTTGCCAGCTGTCCAGAAAGCTCTGTTTCTACACCTGAATCAAAATCAGCAGGACTCTGACTCCCACAGGACTGAGGGACAGGACTCTACACCATTCAGCAGAGACAAAGGTGAGAGAGGAAATGCACTGTGCATATACGCACATTTATTTGCATATATAATCTGAGCATGCATTTCATCTTTAAAAATTTACTCCTTGTTTCAGATGAAACCACAAATTGGTATTCCAGTGATGATGAGGATGGCAGCAGTGTAACAGCCATCTTAAAGACTTTAAAAAAGCAGAATGAAATGCTGCAGACACAACCGTCCCAACAGGCTAAGCTTCAGCAGACTGTCATGCCTGCGATCCCCTTGACTGACCCCAGGATTCACAAGGAAAGAGCTCTGGCTGACCCACGACACCACGTTCCAGACACGAGGAGAGAAGCTGAAGCCGTAACGGACCCCAGGTTAGCCCGAGATACCCACAAGGTTAAACCTATAGAGTCCATGAACTCCAAGGCAGGTCCTCATCACCACCCACACTCCAGCTCCTCTGTGGTTCAGAAGCCTTCTCCTGGGGAGGAGGATGACGAGGGAGAGCGTGAGCTGAGGGAGCGAGCTGCCCTAATCCCACTCGATCCTAGTCCTGGAGCTATGCTGCGCGACCCTCGCTGCCAAATCAAACAGTTTAGCCACATACGGGTGGACATCCTCCTTCAGCGGCCAGCCTTCGCTCACAGTGTTGTGTGGGCGCCTGAGGATCTCATTCCACTGCTGATTCCCAAGCAGGAACCCTCCATTAATCTTCCTCTTCCACCCCTCATTGCAGATGCCCAGTTGAACCGCAACCTCTCCAACTCTTCAGACCATTCGTCCTCTGCACTGACTCCTCCAGACCCACGTTTGGCAGCTGTCCGCCTTAGAGAAGATGGGGATCTAGGTATCCCCCATGGCAAGACTCAGCCTCGACTTAACCCCGAAAAACCAAAAGATCCTCGGACTCATAAAGCTGGAGAGGCCAGGATAAATCGGTCTGGAAGCCTGGACTCCAAGCTGCCTGTCAAGAGAGAAGGTTCCTCTGGTGCGGGGGTTTCAGATCCAAGATTACAGCGAGGTGGATCCCGTCAGTCTGCCAGTTTGGCTCGGTCTGACTCAGAAAAGCTGCCTCCATACGCCCCTCGCTTGGCGTCTTCCACAGGTAGTGGATTGGAAAGCCCCACCACACTGCTTGGGGGCATTAGCTTGTATGATCCACGTAACCACACATTGCTTTTGCCAAAGCGGGAGCCAGAGGAGCCCCTGAAAAATACAAGCATCTCAAAGCAGACAGTCAAATGTGAGAGCCTTCCACCACCACAGGAGCCTTCACCAGTGGCGACTGAAATGACGAGTGACGAAGTCTCAGAAAACCCAACCAATGGTTCTCAGCCAGGCCAGTCCATGCCTATAGCGATGGCAGCTCCTTCTTGCTCCTCTGTGCGTGCAGCAACACCTGCCTTGCACAACCTACCAATCCAGCAACTAGCCGGGCTCATACGCCCAGCTTACACAGACAGCCGACAGAACCGACCTACCGGACAGACTGCCGGAGCCCAGGAGGAAGAACTAGATGATGACAAAGAAGTGGAAAAGAAAGACAGGCCATTAAGGGATGTATTTAAGACCTTTGATCCCACAGCCTCACCATTCTGTCAGTAAACACTCGTGTTGAGACCAGTAAGACTCTATTAAGAATTGACGTCACTGTATATATATGTCATATTTATTTGTTTGTATTGTACATACACTTTCCCATGCCACATGAGCAGCGGACGTCACGTAAATGATTAGTCATCCGTCATCAAGTTATATTAGCATCAAGCATCACTATTACTGACAAGTGCTCCTCAAGTGGTCCATAACATGTACTCGGAATAAATTCGGTTAGTAGGATCACTTGCAGTTGTACGGCTGTTAATACAGAGACTATTTGAGGGTAATTTTCACTGTGTGGTTGAAAATAATGTATAGTGGTACTTAAAGTATAACATTTAATATCTTAGATCTATGTATTAAATAAAGCTGTAAAAGTATGCTAAGACATTTTATGAAGTAATACTGTAATGTGCTAAGCTTGTAAGTATATGTGAACATGTGGCTAATGTACTGCAATTAGATTACGTTTCAATCATTTGTGATGCTTTGTGCTGGAGAGACAACTCGAGCAAGAAAAAGTAAAGACCAAAATCCTTTTTTTTTTCCCCCCCGTAAAGTGGAGTTTATGAACTCTTGTAGCACTTTATTTTACGGACATTTCGATTAATGGTTTTATTGTTTTACAGTATGTGTTTTTTTTTCCCCCCATAGCTTTGTACTGAATTGTTTTGGTTACCTGTGTGAGAAAGGACAGTGAAAGATTGTCCATCACATTACTTTTATATTGTCTTAAATAAATTGCAAATGCTGTGACTTTTCACCTAGGTGTACACCATAATCATTCCTTTTTCTATATACATAATGCGTTATTATTTTTAGCATTACAGAAGCTTTATTTATATTTTTCGAGCACGCTGATGGATGGTGCGAGGCTTGGTGTTGCATGGTGTAGTGAAGTCTTGCGCAGACCCAGGTCATCTGTCTCAGGGTTCAGCTGTTCTTGTGTCCGGTGGATGAGGAGATTCTTTTTCCACTGTATGCACAGGGAAGCTGCTTTTGCTGCTTCTGAGTTGGGCTCAGGTTGCCTCAAGCCCTTACGCATTGAAAAGAACAGGCAAAGTCATTTTATATTCACTGGCGAAATTCAGCACCTACTACAAAAAAAGGAAAAATAATACAAGTCATTGTGTTTTCAGTGTATTCAGTGTCATACACTCAGCTTCCACTGTATAGAGGGAGCTTGTACATCTGCACATTAACACATCCACTCAGCAAATCATGTGGAAGCAGCACAATGCACAATGTCATACAGGTCAAGAGCTTCAGATAATGTTTGCATCAAACATCAGAATGGAGAAAAATGAGATGGCATGGTCATTGTTGCCAGATAGCCCTGTAATTTTTTTTTGGAGTATTTCAGAAACTGCTGATCTCGGGCACAAGAATCTCAAGAGTGTACACAACGTTGTGATGCCGGCCTCTGTTCTTGATGAGAAAGGTTGAAGGAGAATGGCCAGACTTGTTCAAGCTGATAGGAAAGATATGGTATATCAATTAGCCACTCTTTACAATGGTGGTGGGCAGAAAAAAAAAATCTCGCACATGACAAACCCTGAGGTTTTTTTGGGACAGGAATCTGAAACTCAACCAAAACTGGACTGTTGGAAGGCTCCTGGTTATTTTCCAGCTGAGCCATGCCTACTGTAGTCTCAGATTGCTGTTTTTGTCTGACAAGAGTGGAACCCAGCATAGTCTACTGCTGCTGTAGCTCATCTAAACAAGGTTCAACATGTTGCGTGTCTGACGTGCTCAGCACCATTAGAAAAATTTGTCATTTGACTTCCAGTAGCCTTCGCATCAACTTGAACCAGTCTGGCCAATGTCCTCTGACTTCTCTCATCAGCGAGGCATTTCTGCCAACAGAACTGCTCACTGGATGTTAACTTTTTTTTGACCCATTCTGAGTAATCACCAGGGATTGTAATCCACGAACCTCCCAGGAGATCACTTTCTGAAACACTCAAACCAGCTCATCTAGAAACAACAACCATGACAGTGAAAGTCACTTTTTCCTCATTCCGACACTTAATGTGAACATTAACTAAAGATCTTGATGTGTATCTGCATGATTTTGTGCACTGGGATGCAGCCACATGATTGGCTGATGATTACATGAGGTGTTCCTAATAGTGAAGGCTGAGTGTGTTCGGGAAGTCAATACAGTATAAAGGACACAGTAAAATTCAGTTGCCTTTGGTTAGTAAACTAAATGTCTTCTGTTTAAAATAGCTTATTTTATTTTCTTTTCACATATATCTATATATATATATTCAAATACACAATTATTGGCACCGTTTATGGAAATAAATAAGATGTTTTGAACTTAACCCTTTATAGGGCACTAATTGAAATACTTTTGAAATGTAATTGGAGGATATATTTTTCAAAATTTTTATTTTGCAAATCATGGTTAATAAAGTTACCACATAGTTATCATATATGGTTCCTTGCCGGTGTAGGGAAAATATTTTTTCCGAAACGTGTGTATATATATATATATATATATATATATATAGTACAAATCCAAGTGCGTTTTTTTTGTGGCACACTCGTTCCATTTTGACAACCACCCCTACCCCTAATGGTGAAGTCTTGCAAATATAAGGTGCACTCAACATCTGCCTGTTAGGTCTAACCAGACTGGAAAAACTTGTAGAGATTTTTCTTTTTTTTTTTTTTTTTTTTTTTTTTTTTTTTTACATTTCAAACTTTATATTCTTAGATTTACACATACGATCTGGAGAACACAAGTGTTTATCAGGTTTCAAATCTGGACAATGAAATGTTCGCTGCAAAACATTACGTTTTGTGTCCCACCAACATTTATGCATTTCTTTTACCTACTTCATGCATTTTATTAACCTCCAGGTGACTAGGTTTTGGGCTAAAATATATTGGTACCTGGTACTGCATATCACCATGCACCTACTTTCTGGCAGTGATCAACAACCATTGTCTTTTGTGTTGAAAGCTCTTTTGTTTTCCCTTTGTGGTGAAGGAATGTCATGTGTCAAAAATTAAATTTTAATACCCCATATAAACAGAATGTAGTCAAAACCAAATGTGGAGTTTTAGACTTCCTGGAGTATGAGTAAGTGTAATAATGGATTTTTTTTTTTTTTTTAAACATTTGTCAATGATTATGCTACATGGTTGGGGCATGGGTAAGATTTTTCTCCAGGTGTTTAGCAACTTTTTGTGTAATGTTTGAAGTATTTTACACAGTGATGGGTGACAATTTTAATTTAATACTATTATTAAGATAAAATTGTACCTTTATGCATGCAGTTTCTGCAGCTCGTACCCCTTGGATAACCGTCTGGAGCAAATTCTGGGCATTTTTCACCAGGATTTCATCAGAGGACTTGCATGCAGGAGTCACTGCATTAACACTGGAGAGACACCATGCACCCCTTGGGTCACATGAGATATTGCCCTGTTTAATGAATGGTTGGTAACTTGGAGAAAGGTACAGCGTTGGAATGAAGGTGTAGTCAGAAATTACTATTAGGCCAAAAGTTTACACACACCTAGGCGAATGACATTCTTCCACATGTCCATGCATTTCCTGTATTAAGTCAAATAGGATGTCTAATTTATTTCCATTACGAGTCATTTCAAAAATATCTAAGATTTATTTCAGCTTTCATTTACTATTTAAAATGTTAAATTTTCTATTGACAAAAGTTTACAGTCATGCATAGTACTCAGTGGCGTTGCCCTTTTATTGTTTGACTTGAATGAAATGCTTGTGATAACCTCCAGAAGCTTCTCACAAAATTGCACCATTCCTCCTGATAGAACTCACTAACTTGATGAAGTTTGTGATGCTCCATGCTTAGGCAAGTTCTTTTATTTCAGTCTCTTATGGGATTCAGGGCTTGTTCAGGATTGTTTATTCAGCCTTCTTCCATTATTAATAACAGCTTTTTTGCCAGAACTGTAGACTAATTAGGACTCTGATGGAGTGGACATGTCCCTGATTAGAGACGATTTGAATGTAGAATTAAATGAAGTTAGTCCTCAACTTCATTTAATTAAACAGAGCTAGTGCATCTCAAAAAACTCAATATTTCAGAAAAGTGCAATATTTTCCACCAGTTATTTAAGAAAGTGAAACTTTTATCTCTTCTAGACTTATTAAATGTAAAATAAATTGTGTTAAGCATTTTTCTCTTTTAATTTCGACAATGATGGCCTACAGCTCATAAAACTTCAACCAACATATCTCAAATTATTAGAATATTTCATGTCAAGTTCATTACCATGTATCTCTCAGTCTAGTTCTGTCCACGCAACCACAACTGCTGACTTAGTTGTCCTGAAGGCGATCACCGACACCATCCGCGAGGAGAGTGAGCCACAGAAGGTCATTGCTGAAAAGGCTGCTGTTCACAGAAAGCTGTATTGAGGCATATTAATGTAAAGTTGACTAGAAGGGAAAAGTGTAGTAGGAAAAAGTGCAGAAGCAACAGGGTGAAGGAAACGATTCAAGAACTTGAGAGAGCTTCACAAGGAGGTGTCAAGTTCATCACCACACACAGACGTACACTTACTCATAAACACGGAAACAGCTTCCATTGCTATGCTGGAAGTTATCCAGTGTAAGTCTTCACGACAGCCAGAAGGTTTGAGCAAATCATCCCAATCTTATACACAGCATTGGCTCCCAGTAAAATTTCGCTGTGATTATAAAATATTACTAATGACCTACAAAGCACTTGCACTCACTTGTACCTGAGTGAATCTTTGATCTTTTATGACCAAGCTATAATTGTGGCCTAAATATAACGCTGGTGCTCTCAATTCCTTCTACCCTTCAGACCTGCCTGATCCGTCGTGCTCTACTTCTGCTTGGAGCGTCCTTCACCTGAGAATCACTTGCTTCTGCTAAGGATGGCCCCATATGCACGGTCATGGACAGTATAAAGTTTGACGATCCACTATTCACTGGATACTATAGAGTTAAAGTTAAAAAAAAAAATGATAATGAAAAGAAATGATAATGAAAAAAAAAATGACTCTTATGCTTCCAACATTCTTCCGATCCTTTCAACACATTTAGTGCTTTCATATTATACATTTGTGGAAAAGTATAAAGTATGCTCACGGCACCTTCAGTTATTTGGAAATTTCTCCTAAGGAGGAACCCGGGTATGTGGAGGGCCACAATTTTTTATTATTATTATTATTATTATTATTATTAATATTATTACTATTATATTTATTTATTTATTGGATTTTTTCTTGGAACATCACATAGTTTAAAGTGCAAAAAAAGGTACTGGTTTTAAAAGGAGGCCCTTAAATGCTGCCACAGGTGAATTCCCAGTGATATTAACAACGGGCCAATCAGGAGCTTCTAAATGTCAGTAAATCAACTTCTTGGAATCTTCCAGATATTAAAGAGTCAGACAACCTGGTGTATGTAAACTTTTGACCCACTGGAATTCTGATACACTGAATTCTTTCTAAATTACCCCTGATGTCAACAGAGAAGATGCTGACTTGCTTAAAGCAATGGATGATAACATGAAATGTGTAGAGTTGTGAGAAACTAAAGTTTAATATGTATTAATGCATTAATAGGATTCTGTCTTGATACACCTCACCTGGAAATAATATTCAGCTGGTTGGTAATGGTGACAATCTGCTCTGCTATGATGCACAGCTCTTTAGTAGAGTGTTGATCCAGGCAGTGGTCAGCTATGACCTTCACAAACTTTGTGACAGTTTGGCAGCTTAAGACTAAATCTTTGGCTGATGATACAAAGGCGTCTTTACTCTGGAAATTAAATGAAGTTGTTAAATGAAACGATAAATGCAATTTATGAAATCATACTTTGAATAATTAAAATAAAATTCGTTTTTTTTTTTTTGTTTGTTTACCTGAATTGGCCCTTTCTTTTTTAAGTACCGAGTCATATCGTAGATTTTATCAGCCATTTCTTTGGTCACCTTGACAATCTGGTTTCCATGAACATCCCATTTTTCTGCTTCTTGCTTCAGAAAGAGTGAAGTATAGGCCAGAGTTGGATCCAGAGAGCTGAACACTGGCCGTCTAACACTCCTCTGTGATAACAGGTCCTATCAAATACATGAATGTATTATTTCTACATGAAATCTGAAAATAGGAACGATTCATTTATCACTCATTTCATTTTTTTTTTTTTTTTTTTTTTTTTTACCAGTTTTGACTCCTGGCTCTTCATAGGAGGAATGTTTACAGGGTTCGTTTTTTCCGAGATGACTTGTCCAGGAGGATTTGTGCTAGCCTTCGTGATTGGGCTTGGTTTTATTATATCAGTCTGTAAAACTCCACCGTATGCTTTGCCCTGCAAGCCCAGTTTGATCTGCTCTTTTGTGACAAGAAAAATTCCATCTACTTTGTAAAGTTCTTCTACAAGGTAATGTGCTTTTGCTGACCAGCACTGGATCTGAATGTCAATGCCTAAAGTCTCAGTGACAGTCCGAGTCTCCATCATTAACTTTGCCCTACTTATAATTTCTGACATCTGAAATGACAAATGGTCACTAATGAATCTCAGACTGGACCTCTCTCTCGGGTCTCTCATGAAGTTCAAACAATCTTGGACAGATTCTGTGGCGGTTTTAACATTCCTCAGAAGAGATTCTGCAGTTGCCTCAAACTGGGTGTGGATTTCTCCAGCTTCCATCGGACAATCTTTTAGGGTTGCCGAACAAGCCAGAGAGACAGCATTCTGGATCTCTCTTCCATAAACCTCGTTAACCTTGCTCAAAAGACAACAAAGGGATTTCATTTTAATCTGAAGCTGTCGCTGGAGGAGCTCTGTTCTTGCAAGCCTCGGGACACCTGACCTGGATACAGTACCGAGGTCCTCCATGGCCTGCAAATAGACTTCACTGAGTGCTTTCACATCATCTCGTTCTTTCAGGAGTTTTGCTATGCAGCTGTCTCTGCAATTTAAGGAAGAAAGTCTTGCTGCCTCTTGGATTCGAAGCGAGTTTTCGGACATTGCTGCTAACCATTTCTTGGGTGTCATCTGATGCTGGCTCAGCTGTCCTCTTCCGTGAGTGTTACCTGTTCCCAAAATTCTATCCAGTGAGGTAAGGAGAACTTGGATGGACAATGCCCAGAGGATACAAGGTCCGTCAAGTTCATCAGGTTTACTTGTTTTGGAGACAAGGAGGTCTGTGAGATTCTTTGTATTAGTTTGGGCTTTTTGGAGCTTGTTTAATAAAGATATAATGCTGTCATTACTCTCACCCGTCCTCACTTTAATATCAGTCGATGTCACAAGTTCAACTGTGTCTGCACACAAACACATAACTTCTGTGAGCTCTTGGATGCAGGTTTCCTCCATGTTTGCTGTGTGGCTATGAATCATTGCTTTGATGGAATGATACCACATGCCAGTTATTGGCAGCAGAATATTGTGTGTGTTTTTGATGAGGTCAGAAAACTGAGTGCTGTGTTTATAGACAGTATCTATGATCTTGACCGAGCTCATGGCTGTTTCCTGTGCGGCTTGGACAAGCAGTGGTGTCAGAGTGACTAGCTCGGACCGAAGGGCTTCCATTTCCTGATTATCATTTTCCACTATAATACTGCCAGCCTCCTTTGTAGCCTGGGTATAACAACTGGAAAGTTCCATAATCCGTGTGCAAGCTATGTTTAAAGCTTCAATGTTTTTAGCTTTGGTCATGTTAACAACTTCGTATAAGAGAGGCAACAAGTCAGTACTGTGAGTCATTTGGACAGACTTCTTTACCTCTCTGGTTTCAGAGTTTTGCACTGCGGTAAGTTCAGGAGTTTCCTTTTCTGAAAGTGTGACTTTAAGCTTAACTGCTAAGTCTTCATTTTCATCTCCATTATCTAAGTCCTCAGTTTTGACCTGATCATTTGTTTTCTTCTTTGGCTCTTCTTTGTAAGCGACCGGTGGGGTCGTAGCCACCTGTCGAGCCCCCTCTCTCAGTGGGCTAAGCAGATGTGGGTGCTGTAGACCATCTAAACCATCATGAAGAACATCAAAGTTCTTTATAGCCACTGTAATGCTGTTGGCCAGCAAAGGGAATGCTTCCTCTTGAAAACTGGTGTCAAATATGTCTGTTGCAGATCCAGTCACTTCAGCCGCCGAATTTTCAGCTTGCTTAACAAGTACCAGTAATCCATTACGGTAGATGGGATCATCGCTCTTATCCACATGTCCTCTCACAATCTGAACTACCTGGCTCATTCTACCAATCACAAGTCTTATATGATTGCTCAGAAGGTGTTGGTCCTGGGATTTTTGGGCCTCTGTACACTTATCCAAATCACGCTTCATCTCCTGAACAGAGAGATGAACGAAATCCTTTACATTTATGACGTTGCAGAATGCATTCAACAGATGTTCTGTTTCTTCCCCCCATTTCTGTTGGAAATGTATCAGTTTATGTAGAGCTCCATGGTACTGCACTGAGTCTCCCTCAAGTTCCAGCAAAAGTGGTACGACACCATCCTTAAGTCTCAGAAGGCAAGAAATGGAGTTTTCCACACTCTCAAGACTCTTTGCATCAGTAGCTAAAGCTGCGATGAAGCTGGCTACTTCAGCCATCCTATCGGTATAGGACATGAAAGTCTGAAATAAAGTTTGGATAAGATCCAGGTCTAAACCATCTTCAGGGTCATCATCTAAGAGGTTATGTACAGTGTTCATCAGCTGCTCTAGAGGACTTGATGTTAAGACAAAGGTGTCAATTACTTGGTATAAAGTTGCTTTTACCACTGCCTCGTCCAGCTCATGGATTTGTATCATTAGAGAGACACACGACTTCTCCTGATGGTCTTTCGGCGCCTGCTTTTCTGTACAATTTATCCTTATCTGTTTCTTCTGCTGTGATATCTCTGACCACAGGTGCAGGACAAGTTTACAGTTTGCAGTCACACCAGACCTAATTTCTCTCTGAGAGGTGTTTGCAACAGATATGCTATGGAACACCAAATCTCGTAGCACGACGTCAAAGTTACTGTCTTTAAACAAAATGAGTGCTGGGTCAGACAGCAGTGTTAATAACCTGATCCGCCTCTCTGTGTAATATCCGCACGAGCCTGTGGACATGCCCTGATAGTTGCCCTTGAGCGTCATTATGATATCATTTATAGTGGAGTCCACTAGTCGGAGTATGTATTTCTTGGAATCTTGTGCCACCTCACTGGTCGGGTGTTGGATCGTTGTGTACATGGCAGTGTGAAGCATTGAGATACATCTTCTTAATATTTCCACCGATGTTTTTACACAATCCTGCTGCCTGTGATCACGTAGGTCTTTTACTCTATCCATTACCAAATTGTGGAGCAACAGTAATGCCTTGGAAAACGCCTGAAATGCTTTTAGTAATGATGGCATATCTGTAGCATCTCCAACTTCTCTTAGGCAATCCAGGAGCCAGTCAGCAGTTGTAGTAATTTTCCTTACAGTTGCATCATCCTCAACTAAAAGAACCTGCATCAATAAAAGAAATGTTTAGTCTGATAATGATAATAATAATAATAATAATAATAATAATAATAATAAAAAAGCCAATGGTAATCTGATATCCTAATTGCTTATTCTCCTCATTTTACCTTCACAACTCCTAGGAGCACATTCTGTGTGGCTTCAATAAGTTCTTCTCTGTGCTCTCTAACGTCCGGCTGTATGCTGAGCTTTTGAGTAGCAAGAAGAACATGCTGACCTGACATCATTAGAGGTTCCAGGAGTGGATCCATTTCCAACCTCACAACATCATCATCTGACTCTGCCATCACGCTGTGGACAGGAAAACAGAGATATGCTAACGGTATATAAACTGTGTTTACAATTACATGCTCCTAATAGTACTAATAGCTAATATTAGCTTGTTTACACTTTACATGTCTATTCACAAAAATTATTTTTTTGCTACTTGCAACATGTAGATGAAAACACTAAGATGTTGCATTCAAATGATACTTGATTGATATTAAGGGGTCCAATTTGTGGCAAGAAAACATTTCCCACTCCCACTCATGGTACCACCATCACCAGCCTGAATGTAAGTTACATCAAACTCCTCCTCCTCCTTTCCATTTCGGCTATTCCCAACTAGGGGTCGCCACAGCAGATCTTTTTGTCCGCATGTCCGATTTG
>JAOVYU010000047.1:7447191-7460494 GCA_025674565.1 Synodontis membranacea
ATTTTTATTTTAAGTAGACAGATTTAATTTCATAATTTTTGAAGTCACTATTACTCTACATCATTTCATTGCATGTGAATAAGACTTTTGCACAGTACTGGGTATAAACAATCCTTTATATCCCACATGCATTTCATCTGACAGTGAATAGTTTATTCTCTCTCTCTCTCTCTATTTATTTACTTATTTCAGTTCCAACAGTGCTTTTAATAAAATGTAAAAAAAAAAAAAAAAAAAGTGCATTTAATAAAAAATGTCAACTTGATCGTCAGTACCCAGGGTAAATATCTACTATGTGCTTAGAGCCATTTCATATACTAATCTGTTTAAAACTGGAGCTGAAGACGTTTACTTCACACGTTTAAAAGTCACGGTGTAATGAGCGGCTACGGATTGTTTCAGCAGATAGTTTACAGCCCGTAACTCCTACAACCGCGCTGCCAACACTGCGTTTCAGCATCCTTTACGGTCCGTATTCCAAACAGTTTCTATTGTATAAAACAAAACAAAACAAAACAAAAAAACAAGTGTGCTTTGTGTAAGCGCGCACAATGTTGTAAAACTTGACGGATTTTGATTTGCGTCACCGCACCATGACTTTCCCCGGCGCTCACACGCAGCGCTCCGTTCTGTCCAACACTCACCATCGGCTGCCGTCGTGAACGTGCTCCAGAACCGAGTAGCCAAAGAACGTCGCATTCGGTCCACGGAAAACCAGGCGATGTTCCAGGTCAAGATTGTAAGCACAAACCAAAGACAAGGACAGACACACGCAAAAAACATCCAACACTCCGCTCCTCCGCGTTAATAATCCAGCCCTCCTGCAGTACATCCTCAAACCGCAGCGGAGTTAATGGAGACGCGAGAAGAACCGAAAGGAACGGGTGAGATCTCGATGGGTTCAGTGGTGGGACTTTTAGAAGCTACATGTAAACTAGGTTACTCGCAAAAGTTTTTTGTTATACCGATTGAAATAAAACACTAGCCTATGAGGAAGAGAAGTCAGAGAAGTTAAGAGAGAGCGGTGGCGGGGCATTAGCCTGATCATCTGCCTGTGAATGTGTTAAAGTCAACTGCTCGCTCCTGCTTTCTTCTCGCTGTTCGAGTGAGATCGCGCCAAGACGCACGGCACTGCGCACGAGCATCACGTTTCATACAGCGCTCCTGAGAGCGCTCAACGCCCCCTCAGTGCTGCCATCTAGCGGAAGTGTACACACACGCACGCACGCACGTACGCACACGCGCACACATCTTTGTCAGAGCTCTCCACTGGCGTAATGATTAATGCAGCTAATTAATGCTACAACAACTAATAATAATAATACAACTAAACCTAACATCAGTAATGAAAAAAGGTTTTTTGGGGGGCTTTTTACTTTTTCTTAGTTTTGTTTACAAAACCCCTAAACCCATCCAAAATTGTCCTCAGTAAAATCTGACATTTGGTCCTCACAAGACTGCAAAATCCTACACACACACACACACACACGTTTAGCTGTACTTGTGAGGACCTTCCACTCACATTGATTAATGGAGCTAACCCTAACCGAAGTAATGGAAAGGAAACTTTTTGGCTCTTTTTCATTTGGCGTTTTTACATTTCCCATTTTTGTTTAAAAAGCAAACAAAAACCCTCTGAGGACCATCGAATTGTGAGGACATTTGAAATCTGCACACACATACACAATATATGGACCTGATTGTATTCTCCACCTAGAAACATGGACACAATGGACCTTTAAAAAATATTTAAATGAGGGGTTCTCAAACTTTTAGAAGCCAGCATATACATTTATCTATCACAGTCCATCACAGAGCTCCGTACGTACACACACACACACACACACACACGCACACACACACGCACACACAGGGTGTAACCAGTCTATCTGGAGGTCTTTGGACAGTTGGAGGAAAGTAGAGAAAACTGGGAAAAAACCCACATGAACACGGGTAAACTTTAAAACTCCACACTGGATAACCCACGCGCACGATCAAACCAGGGACCCTGGATCTGTGACGAAGCAATTTTTTTTTTTTTTTACAATAAAAAAAGTCATATAATTTGATTCAAGTGATTCTTCATAAATGATGCATGCCGCCTGTATTTGAGTGTAGATTTTAGTCATTCAATTCAAGTGACCTGTCGAGAGGTTAATGGGTAGAATCCAATAATAATGATGATACCTATGGAGAAAGGAGGGTTGTGATTTCCACCACCGAAAACAAAAACAGAGGTCACTGACCTGTGGCTTCACAGGAACTAAATAAGGTAAATAAATGGGTTGTAATTAGTTTGTAAAGATTTAAAGGTACACTATATACACCTTTCTAGGTCAAAGATACATACTAAAGGTACAAAAGGTGAACCCTTGAGGATAACGCCCCAGTGACAAGGAAATATTACATGAATGCATCTGAAAGTCAAAAATCACAATGCAAGCATATGGTAAAGAAAATTTTATTAGCTGTTTTAAAAGTTAGCTAATAATACAACAGTCACAATGTGCCCTATAGTACAGCTATATAGATTCTTCTTCCAGTGATTTACAATTTACAATATATATTTTAATTCAGTTTCCCAAAAATACAGTAGAAGTTTACAAAGCGGTAATAAACACAGTCCTAGAGGACTCTGAGTTTAAGTGATATGCATATTTACATGTGCTCAGAAGACATGGCCATTCCAGCTTACCATAAAAAGGGAGAAAAAAGGACAAAGAACACAAACTTATAAACTTCAGAGGAAAAAACAAAACAGAACCCAAGAACTAAAATCAAACATATTGCACAACATTTATATAAAATCTAGATTTTTAACAAGGAAAAAAAAGAAATCTTACCCCTGGTCTAAAATTTTTTTTTTATTTATTTCAAAGAAATAAAATCATGAAGTTTTAATTATGTTTATAAAAAAAAAAAACACACACACACAACTAATGACAGAATCTGGTACCCATCAGTCTAAATCTTCACACAAGCATACATGCACACATCCTGGTATAACATTTGTTCTCTCACACAGAAATATAAAGGTAAGCATTCATTAGGTAAGTTAATAGCAGTACTCTATCCTCTCTGATCCACGGTCAATAGCAGCAGAAGAGTCGATCTGTACTCCAGATGGGCCAATAGAATTTAACTTTAATGGAGCCAAGACTGTAACACACACACACACACACACACACACACACACACACACACACACACACACACACGAAAACTGAAGCACAGTTATACAAACTGTAGACATGCACATATAAAACTAAAATAAACTTCATGCCTGAAGTACTTACATTCTAATTCAATAAACAAAATTTTTTATGTCGTCCTAATTTAGGTGAACCATTTAACCTGCTATAGAAAGGAAAAAGTTTGAATTGATCTGACGACAGTATATACAAGTGAAAAAAACCCAACACTGTTCAACAGCTGCATCAATAACCACATCACCGCCACACTGTGGCATTAGAAGGTGTACAGCAGTGTTGCGCTTTTCACCACAATTACCAGCATAACGGCTTTTGGTCCCCCCTTATCTGAGAGTGCTGACTTCCTCATGTACCTTTTGGCTTGGTCTGTGGTCTCTTCTGTACGTATCCGGATATTTTAAAATAACCTACTTTGTTCATACAGATTTGAAAAGGATCTTGTGCACACTTCACTCCCAGACATCTGCACTGAGCATGAAGATATCATCCAGAAAGCGCGTCACTACAGTGGTAGAGATAGTTCTGGCAATACTAAAGGGAAAACCCTGATCAGTAGCCAGTTTATTTTCAAAAGGTCCTCTGCAATAGTGAGCAGGCATGACTTCCACTCCCGGTCAATTCCTAGCCTAGACATTCCTTATAACCGCCTGCTGACCTGGAAGACAGGTCAGACACCCTGTATCTCTGTAACTGTAACGAACTCAATAACCAAGCCAGACCAATCTTCCCTTCCTTGTTTGCATTGAAACGGAGTGTACAGTAAACCACAAAACACTGCCACGATTTTATTCAAGCACATTTTACCAGAAGTGGCGTCACAACAAACACACACAATATAATGCTGTCGGACTTCCCTATATTATAGACACAAGCAAGATCGTATTTAGTGTGGAGGACAGGGATTTAAAAAATATATATGTTAGTCTACCAGCGGTGTAACGGCAACACATAGCTGGATAGAAGTTAAATTAGGAAAGCACGACTAAGCCAAGCATAAACGTGAACAAATTTGCTTTATTTCAGGAATGTTTGTCATGATATTTTAGTTATATTATCAACCAATTTAACAAACAATAATGTATTATTTTAAGTACTAAATAGCTCCACAAAACAGACATGCCATGCAAAAAATAGTCATTTTTAATTATGTTTATTTTAAACTCTTTCAGCTCAGCAATTTCAACATATTAAGGGACAAGTAACATCAGATGATGAGTAATTAAACACAGCGGGGTTTGGTTGCGGTATCGACTGTATAAAAAAAAAAATAGACAGCGCATCAGCTCTAAAAAGTGAAGGGTCTAGCGCCCCTGCTGGCTGGCTGCAGTACGATTTTTAGTCCCGCCCATTACCATGTGTTTCTATGACAAAACAAATGCCACTTTTCTCATTCAAACTGTTTTTCCATTTACGGTGTCTAATTCAAACAGTTATTTCCCCTACACTACACCACACAATTTACCATCATAAACCCACTTATTTGAACTCTTCGCGACACATGCAGTAATACAAACAGTTAGCTATTTCTCTTAAAAACATCTGAAACATTGGTTTCATTGGAAAATATCACTATAACCGTCCTAGCTGCCTGATATAGCCTCTCTCTGATATAGCCACCATTCAGCCAGCCAGCTATCAAAATTTGTGCAAAAGCCATTTGTTAGTCAGTAAACACACACTACCAATCATTAGCATGGATTTTATCATGTGCATTCGGAATAGCCAAATGTCCCAAATAAGTAGTTTTAATAATAATAATAATAAGAAGAAGAAGAAGAATAAGAATAATAATGAGATACAAAAGTACGAATGTTACTGTAGTCATCTGATCCTTTCTACCATAGAAGGTGGCGGGGCCTAGCAAAAAGGCGACTTCTCCTCTCGTCTCTACTGCACAAAATCAAGAATTAGAAAAATCCCTAACATGCAGATTCTGGCTACCAATTTGACAACGTTGACAAATTTGGCTTCGTTTCTATATAATAGGCGTGAGCAGGAGAAAGCCGTCCATTTTTTATACATTTGTGGTATTACCGCAAATCATGGCATTCTTTGAACGCTTCACTAAGAAAATTTCGATACCACTCCAGCCCTAGCTGCAACACCCTGGCTTTTATGGTATTCCCATAGGCTCGGTGTTTATCCTCTATTGCAGGAAGGCATCATTAATATACATAAAAAAAAAAACACTAAGAGAAGGACAGAGAATTCTTACCACACATAAAGTCAGAATGCAGTTTGGAGCTTACCATCACTCGTGAGTCCTCCCTCTCCAGTACTTTCTGCGCCTGTTCTGCTGGAAACTTCAGCATGGAAGTGATGACTTTGGCCATAGTCTGTAAACAAACAACCAGTGGAAATACAGCAGCTTTGACTCACCGATAAGATATTCTGTCTTACAATAAATCTTAAAGGGATACTCTGGTTAAAAAGCAAAACAATCAGTACTTTCACTGTACACAGGTCTCTGTCAGTTACAGAGGTGACACGGTGATCAGCAGAACAATTTCTACTGACAGAAAAACAGAACAAAATACACAACGGAGGTGGAAGTAAATTTCAAAAGACTACAAACTAAATTCTTTTAGCTGCTTTACTATGCAGAATGAAGGGCAGGGATTTAACAGAAAATGACTGCACGATATTAAACATTACACTACTTTGACTCACGCACACATCATTATCTTAGAAAAAGTAAGATAAAAAAAAAAATTCTACCACTACTTTTTTTATTTTTCACTTAAATTTCAACATTTCTAATAAATGTCCAGGTGTCTGACATCAGCGATCTTATTCTCAGGCTCTATTCCACTACAATATATCTACAACTAACACATTTTGCAGTGACAACTATATCGGATGTACTGTAAACAGCACATAAATTTGAAAATTCTTTCTAACAACAAAAAGTCTACTGCAAGTGATGAATTAACTTGGGTACGACATGTGAAAAAGCCATAGGGGTAAACACTGTGAACTTAGCCGAGAGGATCCAAGCATTGACATTTCTCTCCAGAAAACTAGGAGGTATTAAATGAATCTCTTTCGTTATTAGCACTGGAAAATGTTGTGCAACTTTTCCACTAACTGCCCTCAACTGAAGAAAAGGATTTGTGTAGGAAGGTGTGAATGAGTGCAGAATGAACGCTTTAGACCAGACTGAAGGATTAACCTTTGAACTTTGGCACAAAGTTTCTAACCATACAGTTATGAGAAACTATATGGCTTAACAATCTCATCCACCTTCTCTCCTGTTTCTTCCCATCACTTGTCTGTGAACAATTAAAACCATGCACAGGCAAAAAAAAAAAAAATTCTAATTATCTGTCACATGCTGTGCAATCAGCTCCAGACACATCTGCCAGTGCGTGTGTGTGCGTGCGCGTGTTTGTGCACTTGGGCTTATAAATAAGACACTAATTGGAACCAGGACTGCTGCTAAGCTTTGGCTATTCTTTTAAATTAGTATGTTGTTCTCATCATATGACGTGGCCCTGCCTGTTGTGTTGCCCTCCGGACATCCGTCCTCACAGGGAGGGCTGCTGTGATGTCACAAGGCTGCTGGTTAATATTAACCCAGGGGGTCCATGCTGGGTTTAGGGCCCTGTCAACTAGCCATCAATTAGCTCAGACTAAACGGACAAAAGATGTCAAATTAAGGCCCTGCTACGAGCGCAACAGAATGGCTTTTGTGTGGAACTCGGACTTGCATTACCTATAAGCGAGAACATTTTATAGTTTTCAAAATGTGCCAAGTGCCTTTTATTATTAAAGTGGACACAGTAAACATCATTTTCTGAATTCACAGAAACATTCCATCAGAAAACCAAGCGGTCATGATTCTGCTGTTTATCTGTAAGGAAAAACGAAAACATACCTTTGTTTCTCGCCCCATCATGTACTCAAACATGACCTTCCGCAGGTACTCAAACTCGGTGGGCTCAGCAAAAGGATCCTTGCTGTAGTGAGAGGGCTCTGGGAGATAAAATCGTTTAATCGTTTAATCATTAGTTCAGATTATCTACTATTACCAACTACCACTCAGCACAGTTTGATCAGAAAACAGATCCTGGTGGTCAGAGTTCACTTGTAAGCTCTCGCTTTCTCTCCTTTTCTCCTGCCCTCCAGCTTCTTTCTCTACTACATGCGTCTGTGTCATAATTAGAACTGGAGCAGACAGATGGCAGGATTTTGGACTCCGCAAACCTGATTCTGTTTGGCCTACATGACCGTAACACCAGCGCATTAGTGCAGGTTGATGGCAAGAGGATACCAGTCGCCATAGGAACAGATGGAAAAGGGGGATCAATGAACGGCTTTGTTTAGACATCTCATTTACTTCTTGTTATCTGCGCTGGTGCCTGGGCATTTAGCTCATGAACTGACATTAACAGACAGGAAATGATGGACAGGATATTCTTAAATGCTTTAGTGTTGCTCAGATGGCACTCAAACACACATGCTTTAGCATACTAATAATCAGTCCATAAATCAGCAGGACTGGGTGTGCTCCGGCCCCTGCCACACTAGTTAGGCATGTTTACGGTAACACTTTTAAAGTACAAGGGTGACATTGTGACTAAAATGCAAAATGGTTCCTATTCATTTGGGTGGTGACTGCGCAAGTTTATGGAAAGTGGGGCATGAACAGCAGACATTCGGGCCAAGAATGAATTTTCAAATTAATTCTGTGCATACTTGTTTAAGTGGCACAAACAAAACTATAGTTGGACAGATTTCAGATATTATCCTAGGGGATATTTTTATACGGGAAAATCTAAAACAAAATGAAAATTCCGGCCAATTTGCACTTAAACTTCATGTTGGCTACTTCCTGATTTTCCATTCCATAGTAATTCTTGCTTACAAGCAAGCAGCTGTTGACTCTTTTGAATATTGGAAACATACAGCACCCTTTCAGAAGGTACCAAGTAGGGAAGGGCCTGAAGATATTTTACTCCACACAATGCTCAACTTTGTGAAATAGTCTCATGACAATCCAAGAGCAATCTGACGTAGGCAGAGCTTCTAGCTCTCTGGAATATCCATTAAATGGCGACTGATGACACTCTGGCTCCTGGATGTGCCAAGAGAGACAAACTGATGAGAAGCAGAGGTGCCAAGCCAAGCAAAAGAATCCTTTGATCATGGAGCGTAGATAAAGGAGAGAGTCGTAAATATGCTGATCTGCCAAACTGACCCTGACCAAAGCCACGCTACAGCCACAGCGGGGCCTGCAGGGAGGAGACCCGAGACACTGAACTCTCTCACTTAACCTGACAAACAACACAGTTCATTCCAACCCATGGTCTGGTTTACTGCTACCATCATTTTGAGCTTAAAAACTGCTTGTGGACGTAATCACCTATCACAAAGTTTATGATTTACACTGACCGAAATAAAGAAACTGCCTACAAATAAGACTTAATGTGTTGATGTCTTAAGGACTTTGAATACAACCCCTTTTTAAATACAATTTTAAATAGTTAAGCAACATTTTTTAATGTACTTATAATATTTAATATTTCTAAATGATGGACATACTTATAATATGGGGCTGTCAGTAACAATTGGATTTTACTTCGTTTATTAATCAACCAACACCTTTTGGATCATGAACCAAACTAGCAACTATTTCCAACTATTCTTTTTTTTTTTTTTTTTTTTATTTACTTTAGAAAAATTGTGTGTGTGTGTGTGTGTGTGGGGGGGGGGGGGTTACAATCCCTTTACATTATTTACAAAACTCTTCATTAACTGGCATAACTAAAAAAAAATAATTTGTGCCATATCAATAAAAACATAATTCATATTTTGAGAATATAATATTCTTTTTATCACTCTTTCAACTGAAGTCATGAAGTGCTTAGTGTTCTAGTTACATAACTGGCTGAGTGAGAACAGAAATATGAACCGTGTAAGACAGATTTATTGTAATTTTTTTTGCAAGGAAGCACATCACTCATTACTACTCTTCAGCATTTCAGGGAGTATTCACATTTGTACACTTGGTGAGAGATCGTTTAAATGTTATAAGGTATTGCTGGATTATTCACCTTTTCCCAGGTGCGTCACCACAGAGTTTTTATAGGCTTTCCGTACCGTGTCCTCCAGAGTATGGAGCTAGAGAGAGAGAGAGAGGAAAAGAAAAAAAAAAAAATCAGAAGTGTCGGTTAATCTGAGCAGCAAAGCAAAGAGTGGCAATGAAAATGAAATACCAAAAGTTATCTGAAGAATCTAATTTCCTCAGTAATTAAAAAAAGTTTTTTTTTTCCCCCCGGACAATATACAGTACTGTATACAATGAACACTGAGGAACGATAACATCCAAATCCGCATTACTGGCCCTTGAGGTTTCAGCATTTACCAAGAGACATCAAGAACAGCCATGACCGGAACAGAGATGACAGTAAAATATCATGATATTTAACTGAACAAACGGAGTCGCTTTGACTGACTGGATATTTGGCGATCGCTCAATACGGGCTCCAACCAAATCACTGACGGAAATGTATTATTTACTTGTTTATTTATTGTCATTGTCATGAAACTAACCCACTGTTTTATTATTTTCCCATTTTCTCAGCAACTTGGTCAATATGCATTCTCACTCACTAGCTATCACTTCCCGTATCACACAATAGCTCCCAGCCGGGGTGGGTGAGGGCACCAGGACGTTAGCTGCAGATCCTTAAAGTCCTGTACGTTGCAAGGTTGGGCCTCCATGGATTGGACTTGTTTGTCCAGCACATCCCACAAATGTTTGACTGGATTGAGGTCTGGGGAATTCAGAGCCCAAGTCAACACCTTGAACTCTTCATCATGTTCCTCAACCCATCCCTGAGCAAGTTTTGCAGTGTGCCAGGGTGCATTTTCCTACTCTTGCATTAGGAAATACCATTGCCATGAAGGGGGTGTACTTGGTCTGCAACAATATTTAGGTAGGTGGAAAATGTCAAAGTAACATCTACATGAATACCAGGAACCATTAGAATATTGTAAAGCGTGCTTATTTGAGATACTGCAGACTTCCTGTCAGCTCAAACCAATCTTATCAACAAGTTGTTTCAGCCTGATGCCTCTCTGCACACAGGATGTGTCCCCCCCCCCGACTCTAGAGACTGTTGCGTAGTCTCTGAAATACTCAAACCAGCCCTTCTGGCACAGGCAACCATGCCACGGTTGACGTCACCGAGATCACAGTTTTTCTGACGTTTGACTGATCATTATCTGAAGCTCTTGACCAGCAGGATTTTATTCATTGCACTGCTGTCACGTGATTGGCTAATTGGATAACTACATTAATGAGCATTTGTTCCTAATATGGACTACAGGCATACAGATATATAATACTGTGCAAAACACTGTAAAGACGACTTAAAATATAATCAAATAAGATCTTTCTACTTAAAAGAAAACATGAAGCAAAAAGACAATAGGAAGCAAACAGTAATAAATTGAACAAAGTCATTATTTGGTGTGACAAGCCTTTGCTTCTTTTTTTTTTCCCTTTTTCTTTTCTTAAATAGTAGTCTCAGATACAATTTGTGCCATTTTATAAGGAAATGAGCTGGCACGTTTTACAGAGCATCTTGAAGAACCTGCCACAATTCTTCTAGAGATTTTGAATGTTGCACTTACTTCTGTTTTTTGCAATCAAAACCCAGAACTTTCATTATGTTTTTGTTTGAAAAGTGGTGAACATGCTGCGTTCTTAACTGATTTGTTTTTAATCGGAAAATCAATGCTTGGAATTCTAAAATGTTTTTTTTTTACTGACTCAATAATGCAGAATTTATAAAATAAACGTCTATAACAAAATGTGCCCTGATAAATAGGATGTGTAAAATTTTGCACAGTACTGGGTACATTCCCAAAAGAGTAAAACAGAAGTGCAAGTACAGTTTACAAGGCCCAGTTCAAGCACTTCCTGTGTGGTGAGAGAAGCAGTGTAATGGGTATCACAGCTTAATTATGGACATTTAAAGTAAAAGTAAACAGATGTGCTGAGTAATGAACTTGAGTTCATGGAATCTTACAGCTTTGTTTTGCCAGAGGGGAGATGGAGCCTGAGAACATGAGAACTTCACACTTCTGCCTCTATTCTTGTTCTTGGTCCAGACTTACCCTATCTTGGTATTCCTGCTCTTTCAGCCTGGCTTCGCTCAGCAGAGTGGTTTTCTCGGCAAGCTGAACCTAAGCAGAGTGAGAGAGTCGAGAGTGAAAGGTGGAAATGATTAATCTGTCTTTACGGGTCTCCAAGGTACATTTCTGGTAAGTTGACTAGTAATTGCAACCCCCCCCGAGTGTGGTATTTAAGAGTGAATGCACATTTTATATGATTCAACATTTAAAAGGGAGGGGGGGAAACAACTAACCTGAAGTTCCTCAACACCCTAAAAGAGAAAAAGGGAAGCAAACAAAGGTGAGATCTAGTACACAACAGCATAGCAACAGTACTAACAAACAAGACCTGGAAACACAAACTATTCTCATTATAACGATGTAGCAAATTTGAGACACGGTTCTGTTAAAATTTCATTAAAAAACCATTAAACACCACAACCCAGTGATGAATCTAAGATGCTGATGGCAGACAGTCGATCTATGAAACACGATGGATACAAAAGGAAACGTTCAGAACAGGTTAGTGTCAGGCCTAGTAAAATACAAATCTTACACAAAAAAAACCCCAGGAAGACATGACATCCACCTATTCGTTACGGGAACTGGAGGGTCACTGATCGATCCTTGTCTTTGCAAGGGAGAAAAACTTTCCAAACATCAAAAACACATGCATGTAAAACTTCCATCCTGCCTGAAGGTGGATGCCAAATATGCTCACACGAGAATGAAGCTCAACATAAATCTACCTCCAAGCCACTCTGAAGGGTTAATTGAGAACAGGGATTTAGGGCCTCATCATCCCTGGATAGTTCAAACTTTTGTAGAAACTAGTTTCTGTGGCAAGCGGCCATTTGGTTTCAGTAAGAATCCTGCCTTAACGAAAACTCCTAGCGAGCTGTATGAAGACGAGGGAACCAAACTTTACATTTTATGAGGAGGTAAACAGCACCATCTGGTAGCAGTCATGGGAATACCTTACACATACCTGAGGTCCACTGAGACTCCTTTGCTGCAGCTCCTCCAGCTCCTTCTGCACCTCCCACACTCGAGTGGTCATTTCGTTTTCACGACTCTGCAAAAGACGAGGTCCAATTCGAGCGATACATAAATACATATATCGCCACACCATTTTCACTCGGTAAATATGAAATACGTCTACATGCTACATTTGAATCTGACATTAATTATACAGTAAACTACACCGGTCACGAATCCAAATAGTCAGCATAGTTGTCTGTCAGGATGTTAAGTGTGGACATAAAACCCTTCGGGTATAAATCATATAAACCACTCTGTGGGGAGCCAGTGGAGGTGCTTGTATGGGGTGTAACTGTTTCCTCATGATACTGATTACTTGCAGAAGAGCAGGATAGTGCATGCAGAGAGTCTAAAGGATTGCCCACCTCTCATGTTACTGATGCACCAACGTCTCTATGACAGCAAGTAATCCCATCGTGCAAAAACTCACAATAACAGCCGACACTCAAAGTCAGGGTAATATTTTTTCACTGCACCTGAAGAATTTGCTCATAACGTTGAACAGTTCTTTTCAGGTCATCATCTTTCTGGGAAATCGTCTTTTGTAGTTGATTAGCTTCCTCTCGATTGATTGCCATTAGTTCTGCTTCGACCCTTTGGGCCTTTTCTGTATATAGGTGAAAGAGATGACATAATTAAACTCATGCAATCTTTCGCCAATCATTCTCAAATCCCTTTCCCAAAACATGGTATATATATTACAGGACACTGACACCGCTGATTTATTCCCCAGAAAAGGAATAATATGAGCAAATTCTGAGATGTCCCAGGTGTCCGTGTCATGACATTGTCTCCTTACCAACTGCCTCCTTCACTGACGTTTCAAGCTCTTTATCCTTTAGAGCTAGCTGGGTGTTGAACTCCCTCATCATCTGTTTGAGTTCATAATTGTGCTTCGTTTCCAAATCTTCCACTTCAAGCCTATA
>JAOVYU010000047.1:7484464-7495651 GCA_025674565.1 Synodontis membranacea
GAAAAAAGATTCGTTCATTTTGCTGAACGAGACTCAAAGGTCCGAGTCGGTAAAATGATCCGAACTTCCCGTCACTAATCCGAATATCGAACTGCAAGCTAACTTTACCGAACTTCGTTTGACCCGAGTGTGACGTTAAAGAGGGGCGTGTTCTACGGAAGTAGAGTCGTGCTTCTTGATTGGCTGATACATTCCCGTCCTGCGCTTGGATTGGCTAATAGTTCATAACCACAAGCAGGCCAACGTCGAAAACACGGAAAATGTTTTTGGAATGTACTTGTGGAAAATACCGCTGGTGTGACAAGCCGCGCGGCAAAAGACCTTTAAGATCAGACACCAGTGACCGATTAGACCAAACTCCAAAACAAAGTTTTAAAGCGCGACTCGTTCCTTTAACAGCCATCTGAGACTCCAGATCCCAGACACAGCATCACCATTAACCCTGACTCTGCTCAAAACAACAGCGGCGATCATAAATAAACACGACTTTGTTCCGTCATAGACACGACTCGGTACTGTAGAAGAGGTGCTGTGACTGTGACACAAATAACAGGAAAAGTGACTTAACCGACCAGCTAGCAGTACAAACTGAGCATGTTAGCTAAGCTCACTACTAACCTGGGCCTGTTGGGGTGACAGGACATTCCTTTGTGGTGACTGCTCTTCGTTAATTTTCTGCTTCAGTTTCTTAAACATGACTGCTAACAGTAGGTGTAACTTCCCAGAGTTTTTATGTTTATTATATTATTGTCTGGACCTGCATCCAGCTTACAGTATCGATGGCTCTCTGACGTCGTCTCTCATTTCGCAGGTGAGATGAACACTGCGCAGATGCCGACGTGGAGCAAAAGCAGGCGGCTACGGCATCCCGCGAGGCTCAAAAAAAAGGCAAAGGCGAAAATGGAGCGAGTGGCTTGATGTTAGGTTTAAGCAAAGTCTTTTTTTTTATTTATTTATTTTTTTTTTACCCTAATCAGTAACACAAACATATAAATTATAAAAACCCGCCAGTCGTTAGTTTTAAAAAGTACAGGAATCATACGAATATTTTTTTTAATATAACTGCATCTCACATAGCAGACACAGCTGGCCCGTGTTTGGCCTGAAGCTGGTACAGGGGGCTTTTAGTCAGAACTGGCAAACAGCACGTGACCCAAACATGGCCCAGGTGTGGCTTTAATTCGGAAAACAGCACGTGGGCCTGTTACTAAGCAACGTATCTGACCCAGATGTCAAATAAAGATATTTGGTCCATATATCAACACCTTACTAAAATAATTGCCTAACTCATTTTTTCAAGTTTTACAAAAAAAGTTAACCAAAAATTGAACATATGACATTTAGGCCATTGTCCTAAAGTGGTAGAATCATATAACCTGATCACCTGAGGGTGTAGGCAATTTTACCACAGGTGGCCAGCATCATGAAGAGATGCTTTGGGCAAAAAGTACATTTTGCCAAAAAAAAAAAATGACTTAGGTGATTATTTTAGCAATGTGACGATATGTGAGGCCGGTTTTGTCCCAGAGTTAAGATGTTATTTGAGGTATTTTGGGGTGACTAAGATTATATTCATAAACAGAGCTGTATAATAATGATAATAATGGAGTGACATTAAATCTCCTCCAGTTCCTTTAACACATTTGCTAATCTAATATCTTTGTTTGCAGTTGTAAAGAGCTACCTAAGTAAATCATTCTAAAATCTGGCCCTAATAGGAGTTATACAATTAGAACATTTAAAAAGGTTCATTTATTCGGTGTACTACAGTTACATTATAAATTAGAGAATACACCCTTTACTGATCATGACCATAGATAGAGATAGATAGATCGATAGATAGAGATAGACAGATCGATCGATCGATCGATCGATCGATCGATAGATAGATAGATAGATAGATAGATAGATAGATAGATAGATAGATAGATAGAGGTTATTGATCATTCACTGACTGATTATTGCTCATAATGTGGCCTATGTATCTGTTAATAGTTGTGTTGAAGTACTGGGGCTACTTTGATCAATTTGTGTTGATCACATTGGAAAATCATAAACCATTAAAACTTAAGCTTGGTCTACTTTTAGTTATCTTTATTGTCAGTTGTCAGTGTTTTTCTTCTGACCTATTTTGTTAAAAAGAAAAAGAAAAAACAAAAAAAATCCATAATTTTTTAAAATATATATCTATATTTTTTTATAAATTCTATCAAATCTAATGTTAAAACATTTTAAATAATGTATTTTTCATTTGGAATACTTTCTTGGGGCTTTTTCTATTGACAGCTTGGTATTATTGTTTAACTTCCGGTTCATCTGAGATGAAAACCAACGATCCTGAAAAAGGTGGGCATTAACATTTCGGTTCAGAAACACCCATATTGAAAAAACACTTATTTCATTCAAAAGTTGTGGCACCAACTGCTTTTATCTACTGGAGGAATTCCTTTTCATTAATTCCTTTTCCACGTGTATAAGTATAACAGCATAAGTTAGAGAGACCAATATCAAAATTCTACATATTATTGACTACTAACCTGTATTTATCTAAATTTATTAACAATTTGTCTCCAATGTGTTTTTTTTTTGTGGTAATCAAGATGAATCTTCTTGTCATCTTTTCTTTAAATGCCCTTTTACATCTTCACTCTTTAGGGAGATTTCTTTGTTAATTTTTGTTTCTATTGGTAAATTATTTGACACAAGAAGGAAATGATCTTGTTTCTGTCTTGTAGCAATAATAATATTTGTAATTGACAATGCTGTGAAATTGCTCTGTCGTTTTGGTAAATTTCACATTCACAATGCCAGAATCACAAAAACAATTCCTTATTTCACCCTGTTTTGTTTTGAATTGTCTCCCTCACCAGACAAAAGTTAGCAGAACTTATGATATTTTTTGACTAAATTTAGAACTGTTGGAAGCATATGATTTTATCAAATGGCTTTTCTCTTTTTTGTTTTGTTTTCTTTGGTATCCCTTTTGTTATCTTTCTTAGCAAGTGCAATGTATTCATATCTTTTGTTTTGTATGTGTATCAATAGTTGAATTGTAGTATCAATAGTTGTATCTCTACTATACTGTAAGTTCAATAATTCTGTGTTTTTCTTTGATTTGTTGTACTTATTGTAAAAGCAAATAAAGACCATAAAAAAAAAAGTTTCAGTTCAGACCAATCAATGTCACGTTTTCTACGAGAGGTCAAATGGATCAATCTCCAGTAGGCATCATTGTACCATCACTGGAGTCCAGTTGAGGCTGCTGAAGGTGTTGCTAGATTGCTGATGCAGTCTGGAGGATAATCAAGTGAAGTAGTGGTAAATAAAATACTTCAGTTAATTTTAAAGTTCCTTTTAACCTTTTTGGTCAGTAATTTAATCTTAAGTTTCAGGTGTTGCTGAAATGCGATGGCGGGACTTAAAAATCTAGTTAAGAGAGTTGGCTAACAATGGTACCAGTTAACATTAGCCATTTCAAACAAGTCACTTGCACTGACAGCCATTTGTAGATGCGAGACCAATGTTTACTTCTGTTAGCAAAATTGATCACGTCCATTCAAATTCAAAGTTCATATAGCTTGAAAAAAAAGCATTGCATATGCCTTGTACTATTAAATTAATTCATCTGTAAAAGAATGTTATGCATGTATTTGCCAATGAATGCACCATCTTGAACTGCATACTTCAGAGGAAACAAAAGCGACTGTTAGTTTCACGTGCATTTTTATGTGATTGTCATGAGTCATCGCTATCACATATGGTTATTCGTCTAACTTTTATTTTTAATTTAATTTCACCCACTTTTTCTGGTCGCTACTCTTCATACAGTTTTTGTGCTATAAGTTTATGGGTTGGTTTAGGGATGCGCAATGTCAAGGCAGTGCCAATGCTTGAAATGGAATTACACCCAGAGGCCAAAACAGTGCATTTGACTTCATTGAATTCATTCTCATTTTGAACTTTTAAAATAATATTCTTATATTTGATAAGTGTCTAATTAATTTCTATCCTTCTTTGTTTTAGGTTGAAGAACAAAAGATTTGAGGTATGGAAAAGACTTGGATGTGCAATGAGAGGGGCAATGCACGCAAACGGGCATTAAAGAGAGTCAGGGAATTGTTTGAAAATGAGCTGGATAGGGGAGGGATGGTGGATGGGAATTTTGCATCAAGTGTTTCTGTTCATGACCCAGAGGAATTTGCGGTGCAGTTTAGCAATGAAGAAAGTGATCAAAATCTTAATGTTGAGCTTGATGAAGAATATGTAGAGACTACTGAGGATCTACCTGATCCTGGAGAAAAGTCTAGTGAGAATGATGGCAATCTATGGAGCTCCCTGGCAAATTGGGTGGGTGAATTTAATATTTCTCTTCTGGCTCAGTTTTCAGCATCAATAAAATCTACCATAGGTGTCTGCCAAAGGATGGATGAACATGGCTGAAAACAACAACAAGCTGTGCCATTTGGAATTTTGAATTCTGTTGGGAAAATTCTAGATGACGTCTGGACTACAGTTCCAGACAGACATGCATTTAGGCTTCAGCTGAATTTTGATGAACTGCATCTTTTTAAGAGTACAAGTACACGGTTTTGGCCAATTCTCTGTATGTTGCAAGGATGCACTAAGAAACCAGTGTTGATAGAACTGTTTTGCGGTACTTCAAAGCCAAATTCTTTGTTTTTCTTCTTCACAACCTTTTTCAAGAATTGAAAGTGTTGAAAAGGGGGTTTCTCTTTAAGTGTAAAAACGTGTGAATGTTGTTTCTGTCGTGTGTGATACCCCAGCCCAAGTCTTTATCAGAGTTGTGAAGTCACATACTGCATACCTTGGATATGACAAGCATCCCTAAACTGGCGAAGAAAATCAAATCTATTGTCATTTCCTGAGGTCGATGCAAGGCGCAGAACTGATGACAGTTTTAGACGAGCAACTGAGGTAGATCACAAACAGCACTCGCCTCTTGCAGATGTTGGCATTGACATGGTCGCCTGTTTCCGTTTGAGTATATGCGTCTGGTTTGTCTTGGTGTAATGAGGGGCCTGTTAGATTTCTGGATCAGCACTGGCCCCCTGTGTTGTCATATTTCTTCTGGCCAAGTTTCTGTGCTTTCAGATACACTTCTTGAACTGAGAAATTACAATACAATACAAGTGAGTTCTTGTTTTACACGGGTCCAGTTGTGCTGAGGGATATACTAAAGCCTCTTTATGCATCTCTCACTGGGTGTGTACATTTTGTCAAGTCCAGCATGGATATGAATGAATTTGCTTTTTGAATAGCACTTTGGCAGCTGTAGGGTCTATAATAGTTTGGTCTATAATATTAATGGTGACGATGTTAAAATTCACAGCAATTTTAACAAAGGCTTGTCTCTTATCAAAAGGTAAAGCAGCAAAATTTATAGCGATTCAGGTTATGCACATGAAGTGTGCCACTTGTTTGGTGCAGTGCAGAAAAAGCAAATATTTAAGAAAACAGATGGTAGATGATCTGACACAAACTACTGAATGAGTGACTGCCATGATCCAGCCACAAAATGTGGCAATTGTGAAGTGTTAGGAAGATAAAAAATTTTTTTAAAAAAAAAAAGATGGTTTTATAGAGGAAACAATGCAACCATTGAAGCAGCCAGAAAGGCAGCCAGTAGAACGCTGGCTATTATTGCCCCAGCAGGAACTGTACAACCACACATCACATTAGATGACATACCAGCAATACAGGAGCAGGCCCCAAACAATGAAAAGCTTCTATGGGAGGAAAGAGGGAGCATGACAGATTTTATTTATTTTTTTTATTTTACCATTCTTTAACCAGGAAAAATCCCATTGAGATTGCAGATCTCTTTTACAAGGGAGTCCTAGCCAAGTGGCAACATCACAACCCATAGAGTAAAAGACTTACAACAACTTTAACCATACAAAGCAATTGTGTAAACAGAATAAAATAATCATTTAAAACAATTACAGATCCGTAAGCTTTGTGGAGATCAAACGAAGGACTGCCAAATCCATGATTAGCTCTGACAATGGTAAAAATATTATACAGACAGCATTGAGAGAAGCCATAGCATGGCTAAGAACAAAGTGGGAGCTAGGATGTGTGTATCATCCTCAGTCACAGGGAATTGAGAGAGTGAATGGAATATTGAAAGATCTGTCTTCACACAGGGCTGAATTGGGTAGATGCTCTGCCCCTAGTTCTAATGCAGAGCATCTACCCAAGTGAAAGGCATTTAACTACCCATGAAATGCTTATGGGGTGGCCAATGCATAGCCTAGGGCTGAGAGGGCCCTATGAAGGTCCCCCAATGGAACAACTTCAAGGAAAATTGCATGCTTATGTTAAACAAATAACTAGGAAGTGATGCATGGCATCACCTTAACCATTGTACTAGAGTTCCTAACAGGGCATTACTGAGCCATTACGAGAAGATGTGGAGAGCAGTGAGGAAGAGTTGGGGGCTCATGAAGCTTGAAACTCAGAAGAAGCAAGCCCCCTATAAGAAGAAGAGTATGTTGAAAGAGGAGAAAAGGAGGGGAAGAAATACCCTACTCTCCAGGCCCTGAAAAGGAAAAAGTCCAGTAAAAGGACCTTCAGGAGAGCCCTCAGTCAGGAGACCAGATTGGGAAAGATCAGGCTATGGGGAATCTGCTACTGGTCTGGCTGCTCTTTGGGATCTTGTTCGTGATTTGGTGCAGCAGGACAGTCCTCCTCCTATTGAAACATCAGAACCAGACCCCAAAAACAGATTAGTTTAGAGACAGATTAGTCAAAGCCAGGAGAACCTCCAATCAGCCCCCCTCCAGAGTCCACCAGAGTTGCCATTGGAACTATTGATCAGGTAGCTCTTGAATGGGACCCTGGACCCAAGCCAGCTGCTGCCCCTGGAGACTTCCCCCAAACAAGAAGTAGGACGGATGCAAACAGAGAGAATGATAAGGAGTGTGCATCTTGGAATGGAATGGGACAAGTTACAGGGTACAGGTAAAGTGAAAATTCCAGCCTGCTCTATGATGCTAGGATGGAGAAAGATTCCAATATTTGCCCCTGAACTGTTCCTGACGAAAGAGTACGACCTGAAATCTGTAGAAGAAATGAATGCAACAGGTACTGTAGAAATAAAAGGATACCAAAATGCTTGGTAGACCACTAGGGAAATAAAGGGAAGATGCAGGCAGACTTACCAAAGTAAATTACAGTGAGCTAAAATGGGCAGAAAGCATGCATGGTATCACCTTAACCATTGTACTAGAGTTCCTAACAGGGCATTACTAAGCCATTACAAGAAGATGTGGAGAGCAGTGAGGAACAGTTAGGAGAGACTCACTAAGACGCAAGCCCTCTATAAGGAAAAGAGTATGTTGAAAGAGGAGAAAAGGAGGAGAAGAAATACCCTACTCTCCAGGCCCTGAAAAGGAAAATACTATACTTCATATACTACACTGCTGAAGCCCTTAGATCGCTGGGAGAACATATAAGTGCCACCAGACGGATGGCTTTAAAAACAGCCAAGTATTGTACTGGCTATTAGACAAAGAAGGGGGAGTATGCCATTTCTTTGGGGAACAGTGCTGTACTGTCATTCCAAATAACACAGAGCCAGGAGGCTCCTTTTATGAGGCTATGCAAAAATTGGGTGGCCTAAGAATGGAGGTGACAGAGAATGGGTTACAAGTAAATTGGGACAATGGGGTGCATGGTTTTCCAGAATTGGGGTGAATTTGGTCATAATTCGGACTGTTGGTCTGTTGTATCTTTTCATGAATCGAGAAGGAATATATAAATGTCACTGTTATCCAGATGGCTGTAGTGGTGGCTCCTGGACAGGGAGAGGAGGAGACACCACTGGTTGATGCGCAGACATTCAATTCTCTTTAAGAGTGGTCAATGTTTCTCTCCCTATGTCCACTCAGGTTACATTAAAATAAATGGTAATAGAGAATATTTGGCATGAAACTAATATAGGGGATTGCGAACAAAAGATCTGCTGTGGCGACCCCTAGTTGGGAATAGCCGAAATGGGAAGGAGGAGGAGGAGGAGGAGGAGGTGAATTCTACTGTATGTACAGTATTAACTGAGTAAATTTCCTTTAAATAAGATATATATAAATAAATGTAAAAGGTGGAACTGAAGCAGCAAGTTGAAGAATTAAGGGAGAAGATGACATTTTTTTTGAAGAACAAGTGGATACTAGAAAATTAAAAATTTTAAACTAATTGGCCAAATGTGTGTTTAACTATGTCTGACTCAACAGAAAAGAAAAGAAGACCATGGCTGAATGTCCTATCCACCTGGAAAAACAGGCTCTGTTACAGGTATGGGAACAAGGCTCTGGCAGTGGATTATCTTGATCATTGTATGGGTTTCCTGACACCTGCTTCTGACCCACTAAAGCAGGCTCTACGTTCTGCAGCATGGCTGTTGGAGCAGGAACACTGGACTAAACTCTCTCCCCTTGTAATCACAGCAATGGCCTCAGAGAATACCAGCGAAGGCCTGCGCAGTAAAGACGCCAGGAACACAGATCTGGTAATAGCGGGCATTGCACCAGGATGGGAGCATGAGCTTGCCATATTTGCCTTCCTGGGCATGATTGCCAGTGAGAAGTACATGCAGTTGGGAGATGAGGAGTAGATTAAGTTGCTGGCAGGTGTGGTTGCCCAAGGCCTGAGTAGCGGAGAGTTTGGCTGACTAAAGGCCTGTGGGGGATTGCAGGAGCTCCTGAGATTCATGGAAGGATTCCACCAAGTACTTCTATGCAGCACAGGTTTGCAAAGTGCAGAAGATCATCTGTGTCTGAAGTACAAGAGACAAACTGAAGAGAACTCTCATCTTTATCCCAGTAATGGTGGTCTGGCCTGACACTCAGAAAGGGGGATAAATGTGGGGGATAAAGATGAAATATCAGTCTCTATCTGTTTGTTCATATATGGGAGCATTGGTGCATGCAGTCATGACCTCATGTCTGGAGTTCCTGGAGGAAGTATCCAGGCAATGATACAATACACAAAAAGCACAGAAGTTAAAAGTGTGATAAGTGAAATGAATAAAGTTCCATAAAGTCAAAAAAGGGATAGAAAAAAAACATCGAGTTTAGTTAAAGTTTACAGGGAGACTAGGAAAATTATCATGGTGAGATGAGGTCATTTATGAGCTCAGTAGGCCCAGGTCCCTGTCTGTCTCTCACACAACTCGCCCCTGCCCCGCCACTCTCCTTCTATGAACACAACTCACCCTTCCCCCTCACTCACACAGAACAATTGCATGAAGACAGCAACATTTAGACAGTTTCATACAGTTTACTGTTTTAAATTACAGTTAATTACTGTAATGAACAGTGAGCTTTTTCAGAAGCAAGCAGAAAAGTGAAAAGCATGCAGGAAACAATGAACCGAGTGTAGGGCTGCGGAAAGCAATGGCACTCCAAATGCGCAGTGCTTTTTCTGCACTCTGGTCGTTGCTGTTTTTGGTCGGTTTCCTTGATCCTGCATACTTATAGTGTCCATATCGCTTGGTTTAACCTCATATCTGCACTCACAAACAAAAGAGTGATCTCACTCCATATAAAACAGTACAGAAATGAGTGGAACAAAGCAATCGAACATAGTGGCAGTACACCCTAAGATATGGACATTTGCTAATTTCATTCAGTCTGTTTGCATGTTTTATTTGCACAAAACATGATAATTAGTGATTGAAGTTCAGGTTTAAAGTTAGTTTTAGGTCAGTTTTAGGTTTAAATCAGATTTGAGAATTAAGGATAGGGTTAGGTTAAGGGCTACAGCTAAGATCTACGTAATTTCTGTGCTAGCGGTAGCATTTATTCATGCTATGGTAGCATAACTCACCAAGGAAACACAAATCAATATAACAGCACAGAAAAACAACAGTGGAGGAGAGCTACAGATGACGAGTCATTTACTATCCTCCTGAGCAAAATGTGATGCATACATTAGCAAGTAGCACGTCCCTTTGTTGGTAGTTTTGTTGGTTTTACCACCATGAGTTGTCTCACAAATATGTTTTTTCTGTTGGTCACGCAGATGATTTGTGCAAAAACATATCAACATGCGCATGCATGCTGTTTCGGATGACAGGTGCATTCATAAATTTAAAATTACAGTAGACACAGGATACTTCCCAAATACTTCGCAAATCCCATCTGAGCAAAATATCAGAACTGAACAATGAGGCTTGTAATGTGAATTTAACCTACGTGCAGTCTACACATTAGTCTACTTAAATAGTAAAATAATACATAAATATAAATAAATATGACATCACATAATTCACATAATATTTTCTGTGTTTAATATTTGGTGGGCTTAACAATCTCTTCAAATTCTTCTTAAACCACAAATCCTCTTAAAAACGGAGAACGAAGGACACAGTCTTACAAAGTTCATGTCATTACTCACTTAACTGTTCCTTCAATCAAAACAAAAGTTTAATACTGTATAGAAAAAGAAGTGTTGGGAGAAATAGCAAGGTGAATTTTGGTATGTTGGAGCATAGGGTAAACAGTTTCCTCTTGCAGAAATTGATTTATTGATGTCATGGATAAGTGTGCAAAAATGAATAATGTTTTAAAAATGTTATTGGGGACGAAAGTAAAGGCCTAAACATTTAAATAAGTGTCCCAAATTACCAAATGTCATTCAAAAGGGCTTTTCTTAAACACTGCTACTTTAGAACATCCATCTATCTATCCTATACAGTATACTGATTATTTGTTAAGGGTCACGGGAAAGCTGAGGCAAATCCCAGCTGACTTTGTGAGAGAGAAGCAGGGAACACCAGGTTGCCAAACTGTCACAAGGATAACACAGAGAGACGAGCAGCCATACCCACTCACATTCACACCTATGGGCAATTTATAGTTGCCTACAGTTGACCTAAGCTGCATGTCTTTTGGCTGTGGGAGGAAACCGCAGCACCTGAAGGAAACCCACGCAGGCATGGAGAGAACATGCGAACATGAACTCATACAAAACTGTCAAAACCTGTCCCATAATACATTGTATATATGAATTCGCCCTATGTTTTAAGTTGATGATAAGGAGCACAAAGAACACACATGAAAATAATGCACACACAAAGGAAGTTTTTTTTTTTTTTTGCCAGAAAACTTGAGGTTAGATTAGAGGTGTGCAGTAAAAAGTTAATGAGCAGAAGGTTTTCGTTTT
>JAOVYU010000047.1:7523284-7544456 GCA_025674565.1 Synodontis membranacea
TTTTGTAATGAAATGGAAAAAGTATAAACATTAAACATAATGTTAAGCCAAAATTAGATTTTTATTTGATTTTCTTCCTGGGGGTCCGGCCCCCAAGGAGACTGTCTGGTAAAACTCTGGCCCTCTGACAAATATAGTTGATGACCCCTGGTGTACACGGTCTGCAATAATTCTTAGGTTGGTATTCTGTGTCAAAGTAACATACACATGGATGGCAGGACCCAAAGTTTAACAGCAGAACATTGCCCAAAGCATCACACTGCCTCCACCGGCTTGCCTTCTTCCCACAGTGCATCCTGGTGAGGACAAAATGTTCACTTGCTGCCTAATAGATCCCATCCACTTACAGGTGCCATTGTGAAGAGATAATCAGTGCTAATCAGAGATAATCATTTACTTCACATCTCACTGGTCATAATGTTATGCCTGATCGGTGTATATATATTGCCTCTTTGCCATCCTCCTCATTGTGCAGGTGGGAAAATAAACATGGGTTCTCATCCAGGCAAGATTGTAACAGTTCCAGTTGATGTCCACTTTTTTATTATCTCTCAGGACCTCACAAAACTTTTGTGGGATCTCACAAAGCTTTCTTTGGATCTCGCAAAACTTTTTCTGGATCTCATAAAAGTGTCTTGGGATCTCGCAAAACTTTCGTGAGATCTCCATTGTACTGAATTTTAGATAGTTGAGAACTCACATAGTGTTGCAGTTTTTCATTGTGCTCAATGTACTTCCGAGTCAGGGCCCTTGGAGACACTGGAGTGCGCGCACCCATGGGACAGGTTCATAGAATTTTATTTTGAACTTGGCCTCAAATATAAGGACATTAACTCAGAACTTAGCTGTAAGCACAGCATTTTATGAGGTGCAGTTTAGGCCATATATAGAAGAAGAACGAACGTGTTTCATGATGGCATCTGCAATACAAACAATGCTGCCACCGGTACTACTGAAGCCAGCTCCTGTGAACATCTGGAGTTTTTTGGACAAATCTTTCAGCTAGTGACTGTAATGAATGGAGAAGCCTGTAACAGTCTGTATTGTATTTTATGAAGGAGTCTATGTTATATCTTTACTGCTCCTCTTTTTTGTCCACTTTCTGCTTAATAAAAAGTTATATAGCTCTGAATTACATTTGTCGTCCAATCTGTTTTGCTTTGATATATGATATTTCAAGTGGTGTACTCACATTGTTTTTCTTGCCTTTTAGGTTATCTCTGTGATTCTATAGTAGTATACTGTAAGTACTGTAAATTTAGTTTGGGAAGTAGCAGTGATGGATGGTAGGAAGAGGTTCTACTGAAAAAAAGAATAGCTTAAGAGCTCATTAAAAAGAAATGAACATGAATTAGTTCATTTTTAGTTAGTTTATTAGTTCAACTACTAGTTCATTTTAATCTGTGTGAAGTAAACTTGGAGTTAGCTCTTGTTAAGCATGTACATAAATTACTTTTTACTCACACATACAAAATATAGATTTGAAATGTCCATTGTATTTCAGCAAGTTGTATAAAATATTAATATTTATATGCCTGATTCATTCTCTATGAAATTAACCATCTAGACTTCTTAAAAATATGGATATCAGTGGATAAGCTGTGTACACAATGAATGAATATTCCATCCATAAATGTGCATGAGTTTTGTGCGAGAAAATATAGTTTATGTGTAAGGTAAACATACAATGCTAGCAAGCTCTTCTTTTATATTTTCAAGGTAAATGTGATAGTAGTTATTTCTAAATACTATTCTATGAACCTGTCTTACAGCTGTGCGCTCTTAAATGTTGTGATTTTCTTGTTACCGAAAAGACCCGGAGGTACATTATCCGGCATGAAAATCTGTTATGTTTCATGAGATCCCGAGGAAGTTTTTCGCGAGATCCTGAGAAAGTACATGTCACTTCGAGGACTCCGGAGTAACAGGCCTCCAGGAACATATTTGGATTCTCATAATGCATGACAGTGTGCCATTAAGTCTATTTCGTGAAAAGCTGCTGTTTAATCAAACCACACAGAAAGTGCGTTTGTATTAAATGTATTTTTTTTTTTTCGAGATCACAACTCTATGCACTCGCCTCTGTCCACCTGCCTCTGAATTTCTCAAAATTTTCTACACACAACTGCCATAAAGGACACCAAGATTTTTAGCGGATCAACAATCATGAGCTGATAATGTAACGTACTGAGACAATGCAGATGGTTCGGAAAGAGCCCGTCTACAGTCAGAACTCATTTCCTGTCCTTTAGAAATTATATTATCTAGTCTAGTCTAGTAATTAACCTCATATATGAGTGAACGGATTAAAAAATTATAATGGGAATAGATCTGAAATGAGATTAATGGTGAAAGTGTGAATCTCACACCCAGTGTGTGAGAATTGGCAATCCTGAGCTAATCAAGTAAAACCCAAGACAGGTGTGCACAGGAAGTCAGTGGAATAACCACAGAAGAAATTCAAACTATGTGCAAAGTTGCCATCTGGTGGTGTCTAGAGCAATTGTCCATAGTGGACATGAGGATAAAACTCACAGATCGATCATATTAGTGGATATTACTTATAAGAGGAAGACCTTCTAATACAACTCATATATCTTTCATTTATGCATGTAGTTCTTGGGATAAGCAATACTTATTCCAACTACACTGGGACAGCTTGCTACAGCAGTTTTTAACAACACTGGTGCATCTGCATGATTTCTGCATGCGGTCACAGAAATGTTCCATCTGCACATGCAAGGTTTGCTGGTTTTACTTGAGATACTTAGAGAGCCATTTTGTGTTCATGTGCAAGGCTTATGCTTACGACATCATGTACGATTTCAATTCTCCTTTCTGCAACATATGTATTTGGGTAAATTTATCATATGAGACATTTGATACAAACTGAGACAGAAAATGTGTGTATGTATCTGCTTTAAAGAAAAGGTGTCAGTCAGTGTTACCAAGACATCCAACTAGCTTGATCCACTTTATCCAAAAAGGATAAAGTGGATACTGAAGATGAATTAAAGAAATGAAAGAAAAAGGTCTGCTCAGTAATTCCAAGACATATTTCCTCTTGTCCTTTGGGCTAGTTTTAAAGTTTTGTATTTTTACTTGCTTTTTTCCCAGTTTTTTTTTTCTGTATTTCCTATAACAGCACTGTTTCATTTCACTGTGTGCATCACTCAGCTTGTCTGTGTTCCCCCATATAATTCCACTTCCTGGTTCAAAATTGTTAATACAGAAGCTAGCGATATCATCAGGGGACATGGCAATCAATACTATTCAGGAATATAACTTTCGGCTTAAAATGTGAAAGCTCATCATTTGAAGATGAAAATGAAGAAGGCAAATCTATTTCACTAGAAGCACCTTTTTAACAGGAATATACAAATCAATGTGAGCTGGGCAGATAGCCAATATGCTATAAAGTGAGTGTGGCTTCTTCAGAGACCAATTTTAAATAAACAAACAAATCACAATATGTTGTTGCTTATTACTGTTATAGATAGATAGATAGATAGAGAGATTTATAAATTCATAAATGAAATTCATAAGCAGAATTGATATATTTCTGTAAAGCTGCTTTGAGACAATGTCCACTGTTAAAAGTGCTACACAAATAAAATTGAATTAAATCGAATAAATAGCTATAGCTATGTGTTATATACAAATGCTATCATTTATACAAGTGGAACATCTCACAGATGTATGAAGACCCATAACTCTAATTAATAGAAGGAAGAAAAACAAATCTGGTTTCATTCTGCTTTCTACACCAAATTTTTTTTCTACACCTCTGTTCCTTAATACCTCTTTTATATAAAAAGTCTAACACACCTCTGATAGTATTGCAGGTTTTTGTGATGTAAAAAAAAATGAAATCAAGATAAATCGTGTCATATGTTTTTCCACCTTCAATGTGATTGAGCAACCAACAAAATTCAAGTGTAAAACAAATAGAAATGTTGGGGGCGGGTCTTGAAACGACCTGGTGCACACCCTTTCATAATGAGGCATGTCACTGTGCACAGAATTAACAAATCACTTTCAAACTCATTTTCAAAGTAATTTTTTATGGTCCATAAAGAGCTCACAAAGTATGCACAAGATCTAAACAGAGTTTCTAGTTTCAGAGTAATAAATTGCTTTCTTTCCTGGTTTTGGCCCTTGTCTGTTTGTCGTTTTCTGGCAGCAGCAGTGTGGCAGACTGTGAGCCTCAGGCTGTGTCCTAAACTTTAATAACAGGGCTATTTACTAATACCACCTCATTGGCGCGCAAACTTCGAGGGGCTTTCACTTTGCCATTGCAGTTGTGATGGAGATGGTAATGTAAAAAAAATAATAATAATAAAATAAAAATAAAAAACAATAATATCTGTAATCTTCTGAAACTCTGTGGACTATGACAGTGAAGATGTAGGGTCACAAGAGCAGCCATGTTTCCTGTAGTCACTGCACTGATATACACTACTAGGCAACATGTGTATTACTGTTGTTGCAGTTCTATGGAATGCACATTACAAACTTCCACATACACAACATACATAGCCATGGGTAGGCTACTTAGAGTAAGAATGCTGCTTAGAAAAGTAGGTATTGTAAAAACTCAGAAAGTATGCTATTCAGAGTTGGTTATTTGATAGGCTACTTCTAAAACAATAATAATGAACAATGTAAATCAAAAAATATATATTTATTCAATAGGTTTACTGTATATTTGCCGTATATTATACCTACAATCAGTTTATAGACTAACAAATGAATGGAAAACTCGTTTTTGTTAAGGAAATGTGAAACACAATTTGCAATTTTTCATTACCTCAAGAACTCATGCAACAACATTTAACAACTCACCAATAGTCGACACCACCGTTGCCACGAAGTAAAAGGCACCCGTGAAATCCCAGCGCGGTCGGAGCGCATCGGCCCTGATTCCGGCGGCTGCAGCGGTTTCATACTCGCGCAGGAAGGAGCTGAGTTCGTGCACGCTGATGTTGAACGCGTCGCTGAAGTTGTGCAGTGTGCGATTCCAGCGCGCTCGGGCTCGCACCTCCGACGGCCGCTCGATGGCTGAGAAGACTGCAGCGCCGCACAGAAGGTAGGCGAGGATGAGCAAAGCCAGGAGAACGAAGCGCCCGTTATCCTCGTTGATGTGCAGCGAGCGGCAGCCCGGGAGTCTCTGCCGCGCGGACATCGTGCACATTTCAGCACCACGAGCACGCGGGACAGCGAGCAGCTCCACCCCGGGGCGCGCAACCACACTGGCCAGCACCGGTGCTCCTGCTGTCCATCCTTCTAAAAACCCAGACCAAACCGAGAATCGTTAAGATCTGTTTAGCGCAAAATGAGAAACAAAATGAACTTCATCGCGGTTCTAAATTTGCTCATCATGAAAGATAACTAAAACGCCCCTTTCCCCTCTCAGACGAAGATACAATGGTATATTTAATGATTATCCTACATTCCCTCTCAAGCCAATATCGTAAACCCAATTTTATGCTGAAAATAAATTGGTGACTGAAAACATTTCAGCACCTGCAGCCCGCGGGACAGCGATCAGCCACGCTATAACGCACTAAGGCTCGCGTTGTTCCAGAAATCCATCCCTTAAAAAAAATGTTAATTGTAACATCGGCATTACAAAATAAATGAATTCATCAATCACGTGTGGGTTAAATAAATCGTCAAAGTCATCCTCTAGGTGGGAAAGTCGATGCGTCCTGGGGCGCCCAAAATGTACAGTGGATTCATTAATTAGTGAACAACAGCATCTGTGTGCAGTGGACACAACTGTTCTTTTTCTTCTCAAGGCTGCAGTAGCTGCTGTTCACCGATTCCTTCTTGCTGATGATTTACGCGGATTGTAGCCTATAGCCGTGTGAAGCACAGTGATCAGCGTTTGGGTCGCTGCACCAAACTGTCCCAGTGAAACGCATAGCCTAAATCTGTGCAACGGATATTATTCTACGTGGTCCATGAAGTAAAAAAAAAACAAAAACAAAAAAAAACAAAACAAATGAGACCCACTTTTAGCCTCTTCATCATCTTTGAACAAAGAACACTCAAAATTAAAGATTTAAAAGACGAGGTTGGATATTATAGACTTTTGTTTTAAATATGGGCTAAATTATGCTTCGTGTCAGAGTTATTTCCTTCCCGATGAATTCTTCTTCTTTGCTGCTTGAACAGGACAATGCAGCACCTTGCAAGTGGTTGATCCTGCGCATTAAATCCACCGGCGCAGGAAAGTGATCTCGTTTTCAGTTTCTTCTATTTCCTTTTTTGTTTTCTCGTAGTTATTATTATTATTTTTTTTTTTTTACCGAGCCATTAAATGCATGTGATTAAATGCTAAAATTATCTGAGTTATCTTAGTGAGGAAAAACGATCAAACTGTCACCAACGTGAAACTGCCTGCACTGGTGGGAAGTGTAACTGCCCTCGTGTTAGCTCAAGCTTCCCACCCCGCGAGTGTGCATTGAGGAATGGAAGGAGTTGAAGGGCGGGGCTTCGCCGTAACGCGTCAAAAAAAAAAAAAAAAGAAAAAGAAAAAAAAAGAAAGGAAAAAAAAAAAGAAAAAAACATGCGCATGCGCGATGCGTTGTTGAAATAAAGCGCTATACACTGCGGAAACGCAATGAGTGCATCCAGGAGTCTGGGTACTTCTAATTTCTTGAAATACGCCTCCTCGTCTCCTCTCCCTGCAGGAGGCGGACTAGAGGACAAACGTACTTACGGAATGTCATTGCTCACTGAAGCATCTGTTTAAAGCGATTTAATTGAATTCCCCTATTCTATTAACTGATGAGATGTAGATGTAGACCAGGCGATTTGTTTGAATCTTTATCCAGATTGGGTGAGCCTGTGCCTATATGATAGCTTCAGAGTCATGTTCTTGGGCTGAACCCAAATGCGGTCTTCTGCTGTTGGTGCGCATCCACTTCAAGTTTTGTGCATGCTGACATTCTTTTCTCCTCACCATGGTCATAATGAGTGATTATAACATGCATGGTAACTGACTGTGTGATAACCTTTGCTGACTTCAAGCTCCATGACTCTCTTCAGTAAATTAGAGAATACAGATGATAATGTAAGATACAAATGGCATAGCTTACTGTATTGTGCAAAATAACTCAAAGAAAATGCCTGTGTGATGCACTGTTCAGAATCACCATACTTTACTACTGTGGTTTGCCTGGATCTATTTCTACCCGAGTTCCTTAGGACGGTCACAGTTCCTCTTAAATGGCACCGCGTACAACTATTTCATCCTGATCTGATGTTTCTGCAGCACTTGTACAATGTAGTGCTAACATTCTCAGTGTTTGAAAATATGTTGTCATCTGCATTTGTTATTTGTCTCAGCCTGATGCTGCTGTTGGCAACGACCAACTACTGAATCCTCCTGTTGATTCATAAATATCCTTCCCCTTCCCCCTGTGGGAGTTAACCGTGTGTCCTGCAGAGTCAAAAACACTGTCCAATCACATTACTACTACTGTACACATACGTACAAGTCAATCAGTCTGTACAGTACTGAATACTGTACAGTACCTGTTGGTTTATCTGAAAATCCTCATTATTTATGACACTGTGGATCCAGGTACAAGTAGTTTGGTTGAACCCTCAGACCTGCATCTCTCAAAGATATACCATGATTTACTACATCAATTATTGTGGTTCTGATTTCATCAGAAACAAATGTCCTAGCTGTTCTGCATTGACCAGGGTGCCCTTCTGTGTGGAGTTTGCAGGTTCTACCTGTGCCTGTGTGGGTTTCCTCAAGGTATTCTAGTTTCCGCCCACCGTCCAAAGACATTGAATGTAAGTGTGAATGGTCACAAGACTGGAGACCTTGCTTAGGCTGTAACAGGCCACCCCTTTTGTGAATCAACAAACTCAGTATACTCAGCCATACAGGTGCAGAGTACTTTGTGTGTACTTCGTACTGTATGAGTATGCGGCTCAGAGCACAGCTGCTTGCAGTGTATGCTGTAACAGTTATAAGTTATTAGATGTTATAATGTTAACACAAGGCCAGAGCCAGATTGGTGAATGGGGTGGGTCTTTTTCCATTTACGTGGATCTTTTATAGCGTGTGTACAACCACAGTCACCCATACTCAAACATGTATTTAAAGGTCCACTATGTAGGATTTTGAGGGCATCTGCAGTATAACCGAAATGGAGAATATATTCCATAATATACTTACAGAATTCATAAGAATGTTTTCATTAGAGTATATTTACCTGTAACTATGAATCATTGTTTTTTCATAAGATTAGAGTGAGCCCTTTATATCTATATATGGCACAGGTCCACCTCTATGGAGCCACAATTTTGTGCTGCTACAACTTTATTTTAACTTTAACCATATTTTAAAATGCTCAGTATGAACAAATTTACTGTAGATTTTTTTTTAAATAACGTCCCTGTGAACTTTTGCGACATTTGATACCATTTCATATGAAAATAAGTATAATGCATTATTATAATAATGTGATAATGAGGGAATATAGTCGTAAGCAGCAATGACAGGCCCACACATCCAGTGTTATCACCACATTAACACAACATGACAATCCAAATAGTTCTTTTTCACTAAGTTGAGATGAAAAGCCACTCTTTCTGTTGCCAGATGGTGGCAAAAATCTCAGCAATAACTCAATCGTTAAACCATCAAGCCTTTAATATAGTCTGTAATCAAGTGTTCATTAAATGCAGCTGCATGGAGCAAACGGACTTCCACTTTCGAAGATCCATGGAGCATTTAGGATAACAGAGTCTTAAGGCAAATGCGGAAGCCTGCCGGCAACTACCAGTTGTGAGCCGCAGCATGTCTGTAGAAAGAGGGCTGAGAGAAATCATGATAATACCCAGTCGCTCTTGACTGATGACCTGGTGATAACAGATATCCATGGGGTACACAGTGTCCATACTCAAGTGCATGTAATTGCAAAAAAAAACAAAAAAACTTTGGGGTTATTCCCAGTTCTTCCCTGTCTTTCTCCTCCACCTCTACCTCAACAACCTGGCTTGACTAGACACACAGAGAAAAGTGATTGCAATTAATAGGTCATGGTTGCTCAATTTTTCTTTACTGCCACAGTCTTTATAGATTAGCATTACATTAGCAAGCAATATGCTGTCCACTATTCAGAAACTTCCTTTGTATAATTAAAGCCAAAAAATGAAAGCCAATAGCATGTCTGAGTAATGTGAACACTTAAAAGCTTAATGCATAATTCCAATATTGTTTAAAACAGTGATGCTCTAGGATTTGTTTCAGAGCTTGAAACAAACTACGTTTGATACCATCTTGTGCGACCTCTTTAATTTTATCAGTAGTTTTAATTTTAGCAGCAGGCACATATCTGTGATATTTTTAGGTTCAAGGAACACCAGCCTCCCAAATAGCCTCAATAAATGAAATGAAGCCACTAACAGGCTGCCACCATGTTTCTTTGGAAGAAAGACCATTGTCTTTTGCCTATTTATTTATTATTTATTATCTATTTATTTATTATTATTAATTTATTTTCTTTTACTGTGGTGTATGGGTAATATCTATAACATAATGCGGATAGGAATATGTACGTTTTCATATATTTTCAAATACAATGACCACACAGTATATTTAAATGAGAAACATGGACAGTCACTCCCATTGTGTGATTTTGAAGGCCTTTTTTTTTAGTCAAAATGGTCAATTTTGACCATTTTGGCTCAATATCTTGCAAAAACTGTAAAGCTTTCCGAGCCATTTTATGGGAAGTAGATATGGCCAGGTAGACAATGGGTCCACCTCTCGACTAATTCCAAGCACAGCATTATTGATTAATATATAAAATGCTAAATTGTAGTTAATTTTCACAGGTATATTTGCAGTCAGAACCTTGCATACATGGAAATGAATGTCATCACAGACATGAATGCCATGGCAATTATGGGTTTTTTAATTATTTCCTTGAACTGTTCAGTTTCTGTGTGAGAATAATTATACAAAATGTCTCAACTTGGTAAAAGCCAAGGCCAACTTCCTTTTATGACTGACTACAGCTGGTAGTTTCTCTGTGCCAAAAGGGGTTCTTTGATAGCACTCCTTGGATTAACCAACATGCAGTACAATTGAAAGTCAATGGAGTGCTGTGCAGATCTGAGAAAGACGATCATAGATGTACACAACTCAGGAATATCTCTTGGAAATTGCAAGATCATCAGTTCAAACAGTTCAGTTCATTTACAAAAGTTATTGGGAGGCATTGCCACTTTGCTGGAATAAGACCCAAACTGACACCCTCAACTGAGAGGAAATTTGTTTGGATTGTCAGGAATAACCCAGGGACCATGAAGGCACAGGCCTGCCATGAACTGGAAGCTGGTTGAACACTGACTACAGTCAAGTGAGTTTTACTTAACCTTGATCTGAGAGGCTGCCATCCAATAAAGAAGAACCTGCTCCCAAGCTGACACTTTGTAGTTTTCTGTAGTAAAGTTTTATGGTCAGATGAGAAAAAAAAATTGAGTTGTTTGGCCACAGTGTGATACATTACGAGGACATTACAGAGGAACAGATGGTCACTGTACCATATGTTAGCGGTGGTAGCATCGTGCTCCGAGGCAGTTTTTCCTGCCAGTGGAATTGGTGCATTGCACAAGGTGGGTGGAATAATGAAAAAGCTCAGAATTTGACTGCATGTCTGTGCTGTAGTGAAAGCTGGACAGACAGTGGGTCAGTCTGTCCCCCACCCATAGTGATGAGAACTCATATGTGAGTGTGGACATAATTACTTAAAAATCATCATACAGTGGAACCTCGCGTCATGACCGTGATCCGTTCCAGAACTCTGGTCGTGACCCGGTTTGGTCATGACCTGAAAGTAATTTCCCCATAGGACTGCATGTAAATATGAATAATCCGTTCTGGAACGTACAAACTATATGTAAATTTTTTTTTTTTTCAAGATATTAAAGCACAAAAAAAGTTAATTATACCATAGAATGCACAGTGTAATAGTAAATAAATGTAAAAACATTGAATAACTCTGAGAAAACCTTGAACAACAAAAGAGTTCTTACAGCGTTAAGAACTGCTGGCTATAAACACTTTTTGAATCTAGAATTTTAAGCACAGAGAAAAAAATTAATGTTTGAAAAATCCTTCATTTATACAGAAAATAAGCATATACAACCAAAAAAACTAAACTTGCATGAGTCGAGGTCTGTGGTGAAGGAAGTGAGGAGGAAGCTGGGTGGAGAGGAGTTTACAGTTTTGAGGGACAGTCCGGCTCTGTGACGGAGGGATGTTAAAGTGTTTTCTCTCTTGTGATTTCTTCTATTTCAGGGGCTTCTGGTGTTTTCAGCCATTTAGCTGGTGGACCAGACTTCACAAAATAGCAGTCTAATGTATCTTGCCTTTTCCTGGGCATTAAAACTGTTCGGAAATGTGAGACTTTGCAGGTGTTTTTGTTCACCTCCCAAGTGTGTGGTCATGAACAGATGTGAAATTTTGGCCAACTTTTGGTCGTAACCCAATTTTTACATGTTCAGATGCGTTTGTAACCTGAGGTTCCACTGTACGTAAGTTGGAAAATCAGATAATTCAAAGTGGCAACTACAACATCATTAATTAATATGTACAAAGCTAAATTGCACTTATTCTGAAGCTATAGTGAATTTGTTGTTGTCAGGAAAAGATTTTTAGATATAAGATCATTACTGAAAAGCTACCATTTGCTATTAGCTAACATTACACATTATTTTTAATAAAAATAAAATATTTTAATGTAATTATAAGTAGCCAATATAAGCTACTTATATTGTAAAATGTATAATATACTATGTATTATGTAGGCTTGTGTAATGTATAAATATACTGGTAAACAGCAGTCAACATTTACACTCAATACAACCAAGTTTGAGGAAATAAAATCACTGCTCTCCATGATTTTCATCTAGACACCTGCAGTAAATAACCTATTTGAATGGTGAAGTGCTCTTTTACTTACTCTTTTACTTTTTACTTAGTTAGCTCCACTAATTAGGGACAGCGCACCAAAGGTGCAAGGACCCTATTGGATCCATAATTTTTTTTTACATTTTTTTTTTTTTTTTTTAGGGTCTAACACCAGAGGTCCAGGTTGGGGGTTGTACTGGACATGCAAAAGGTTTATTGTATTTTGGTATGTTTTTATTAGGGCCCAAGTTCTAATTATTATCCCAAGGATTATTTTTTAGTGCCCCATAGTTGCAAGGCCCTATTGTTTCTAAAAGGATTATTAGGGCCTATTGTTTCCATAAGAATGATTTTTTCAGGCCTATAGCAGGTCCACACTGTAGGCTCAAGGCCCTAATCTTTAAGGATTAATAGGGCCTGAACACCGAAGGTGCAGGAGTTTTACTGTTTTTTTTAGGGCCCAAGCACTGGAGGTGTAGCTTCTGGCCTGCACCAGAGGTGCTAAAGGCCTATCGTATTTGGTATGTTTTAGGTTCCCATGGGCACACATGAAAATTGGCACACAAATCAGTGATTGTGACAGCTACTCAGGGATTGACGCTTGGCTTTGTGTTTGGCCCAGTGACTGTATGGTGCCGCCACATGTCATCAAGTCTTGTGCCTGGCATATAGTTTAACATCCAAACACCAAGTTTGGTAGTCAGCAGGTTTCCCCAATGTTCAACATGATGAATGTTTGACATGATGGACGTCTTGCCACACAAATAGGAATGTGTCATAAATTGGTTACGGTTATGATGATATCTAAGTGCCCAGAGTGACCCTATAGTATACCTCCACCAATTGGCCACAGAAGGAATGGCATTGTCAACCGTCTTGGCTATATTGCTCAGATTCAATCATTTGCTTTTCTGTCATTAGAAGTATCGATTATCCACAGGCCCAGAGTGACTCTCTTGTAAAGCGCTACCATCTGGAAAGAGAGCAAGTAGTTTTTTCACTGATCTCAGCTTAGTATAAAACAAACTCTATCAGTTGTCATGTTGTGTCAATCTGGTGATATTGCCAGAGGTGTAAGTTGCCCAGAATGACTCTCTGGTAGAGCACCACCATCTCGCAAAACTCAGCACCACCATGCTGAGTTTTCACTAAACTCGTGTAGTAAATACTAAACATAGTTACTGTAGTTAGTATTAGGAAATAGTATTACAGTAGGTACCTTGGTTTATACTACCACTTCATTCACTCACTTTCATTTTGCTAGTTATAATATTGGAGCTAGTTTAGACATCAAATTTAACTACATACTGGAAAAACTGCAAAGAACACCCTTCTGAGGGACTGTTACTACAGTTTACAGCAGAGCAAGATATGGCTTTGGGACAGAACTGTCAAGCGCTTCAGGACCTGCTGGAAAGTACATGCACTATCATGAGACTCCATATGAGCCCCCATATACAAAACCATTAATCACCTCAACCACAGCCTTTAATTTATCATCATATAACTCCTATAAAATACATTAATTGTGAGGATAAATACTGGATGAGTTATCAGGGTCATCTTAACTTAATAGGGTTTCATTTGTACCGTATAACCATAGCACTAGATTTTTGTAACATGCGCATGTGCAGCAGATTGTTGACTGTGGGACTCAGCGTCCATATTGTTCCCCTGCCCAATTTAAATGGGCAGGGGACCAGGACCAGCAGAAGGGTCTTAAGACAAATCTACTTTTCAAAACGACACACTATTTCAGTACATGATACATCCCTGAGACAATGCATGTTAAAACCTGAAAGTGCTGCCAGAACATCTTGACCCCATACCTAAACCTGACCCAAACCCTAATTATATACCAAGCCCTAAACTGAGGTCTAATAATATTATGCCATTTTTACGAAATAACAACTGTACATTATGTATGACGCACAACAAAAATTTGAGATTTCACCTTTTATCAGTGTTTTATTTGGAAATATAGAACGATGATGATAATGATGATGACTCATCAAAAATATATATATACAGTATATATATATACAGTTTTATGACAGATTTATGGCAAAGTGCATAATCACCTTAATCTGGCAGTGAATATTATAGTAAGCCTACAGAAGATCTTTGCAAAAAAACAAAATCAATACTTTAATAACACTATTAAAAGTACTATCACTCCGTCTCTCAGTGAAAACACTACACATTCTTTGTGCTGTAAAATGCTTATGGATGAGCAGTACAGAAAATGCCAGAACATGTAATATAGAACCATTGGCACCTAAAAATCGTATTAACATTAAAAGCCTAAGTTCTGGTATTAATGTACAGAGCTCATCAGCAGCTCATTCAGTGTCCTGAGAAGATTTTCTCTGAACCACAACATGCTGTATACCAAAGTTAAAGGTTATTTTATTGAGGTAAAAAGAGCAGTTTCAATAATGTGGAAATACTAATTAGCATGTATTTTGTAACAGCTATTATTCAGTTAATAAAATGGTCACCTGAAAAAGGAAATTACAAACTGAACGTTTACACATATTATGCAGTTCAAAGTTTCATTTTTTTTTTTTTTTTCAAAGCAAAATGAATCCTCAGTCACTGAAATCACTGAAAACTGATTAGGTCAGGGCAATATAGCTAAACAATGTATCATGAACAATACTTAATTTCAGTCAAAATCAATAATTATTTGTCTTTTTAATGACCTATTTTTAATAATTTCCAGTAAAAATCTGTTGATGCCAGGGTCAGCACCAGCCCATGCTTCTCAGAATGCTGTAGAGAATGCTGTTGTTATTCTCATTTTATTATGATGTACTTTTCTTTACTGATTCTTGGATGCTTAGATAATATCAGATCAGGAGTTGTTATGGAGGTGGCACCCAAGATGGAGGTGACTCTGACCCGTTGGCCCAAAATGACCGGAACCAACGGGAAAATAAGAACAGACGGAGAATGCTTAATATGAGACCTTAACGGTTAGTTGAATGGACTGGGAAACCAGAGCTCTCTAGCGCCCTCCAGCGAGAATAATTTACCTACGGATGTAATATATTTTTGGCCACTATGGCTTTGTGGCGCTGTTCTGCGTTTTTTTTTTTTTTTTGTTTGTTTTGTTATTGTGTGTGTGTGTGTGTGTGTGTGTGTGTGTGTGAGAGAGAGAGAGAGAGAGAGAGAGAGTTTAAGACGCATGCAGTCACTAGGCAAACTTCTGTGTAGGCAGGACGTGTTACCAGGGACTCATTGCAATTATTCAACTGGACCAAAGAGCAATGGAAGAAGCTGGCCTGGTGTGATGAATCATACACCAGGGTGCTTCCCCAGGTACGTGGTGCCTGGATGGCACCACGTACCTGGGGAAGCACTAACCAAAAGTGCTTCACTACTAAGTTATTGATGCCATGAAGACTGAAATTATTTTTTAACAAAATATTTTTTAACGTCTGTAAAGGAAAACCTTTATCAGTACTAGGATAGTACCAGAGTAGGCTTTCAGAGAGTCAATTCAAATCTACAGCATTACTTAGAGTACAGTATTAATCGCATGTATTTTCTCCCCCTCTCGTTGATCTGTGGAACACTTCTCCTACAGGGCTAAGAGAACCTGGAAGGAGATATGGGGCTGATGGCTATGCAAACTTTATCATGGGGAAGAGCTGCGTCCCAGGGACATGCATGTACAAGCTGCAGCAGTCTGCCCTCACTTCCACACATGCTGAGCATGATTCAAGGGCCCCAGCTAAACCCATGGGTAAGTTATCTTATTCATATTTTTATTAAGATTTTTATAATATGAGCTGTAAGGTTATACATGACCATAAATTTTCATCATATGCATCTATATTAAAATATGCATGACATAACAATGCTTTAAATTCACCCTAAACTGGCCAAACAATTCTTGGTTTTCTTCTGTTTACTTCTTGATTGTGCCACAGCGATGGATGAGGATGAAGAGCTGGAGAAGGCAATGTTGAGCATCTCACCCTCTAAGCTACAAGTTCAGAGCTGTAAGTACACTGTTATTAAGCTGACCGAATGCGAGAATTGATGCTGGCTAAGTCTGTTTGGTATCTTATATCTCACCTATTTATTTCTCTGTATCTGTGTGTAACCAGTTGCTGTGTCAGCAATAGCAGAAGCTGCCATACCAGTGGTGTCACCATGAGCAAATTGTTGCAAACAGCAAACAGTTTAAAAAAATAAAATAAAAATCTTTTACACGATGAATTGCCCTGCAAAACTGAACCTTGTGTTGTCTGTGTTCTGGCCATGTTCCGGCCATGCTCCTCTAATAATACAAAGTGTACACTTGTATACTTATTGTATTAAAAGCAAATTGAGCAGTGTTGGGTACTAACATAAATGCATGCTTGTTTACTGAGTCATATTGCTCCTTCTGCTGAGACTAGTCAGTAGTGATTAGGATAGCAAGTTTGCTTGTTGTGTCTGTGGTAATTTTTAAATTACATTTTAAATTTGGGAAGATATGACAAACAGGAGAAGTAAGAGTATGGCTGTGTGAGTTCCTACTAACACCAGAACTTGCATGATGATTTTGTCTGTTGTAGTTACATCTGTGGCACAACTGCTGAACTGCAGGCATCGCCAGTGGATGGTAAAAACATTGTAATCCTGTTCATGTAACCAAGTGTTGTATTAATTGTTAAGACAGGCTGCTAACAGCTATTCTGCTGTATGTGCTTCTTGTACCCACAGAGGAAGACAGCCTCTCTGCATGCCACCTGACGGCTGCTGAGCACCGGCCCACCGTGGAGCCCGCCAGACTGGACACCGGCCCCGACGCTAAAAGTACAGACCCAGCCCAACCTGCTGGTCCCCCACTAGATTGACTACCTTGAACTACCAGAAGAGTTCCCTTTCTTCCCCTCATGAGCCCTTAAATAAAGAGCACTTTCCTACCCCCTTACTCCGGGTCTCATGTGTCTGTGTCCGCTGCCCTGGTCCTAGATCGTCACAGTGATGGAGAATGCAGGCATTAATGGAGGCGCAGTGTCTCGAGGTGGCCACCAAGGAACTCCACACCCTCCGAGAGACCACCGAGCCCGCGGCAACACCTCTCGTCAACCCGTCAACCTGACCAGCTCTCCGCAGCTGAGGGCGTGGAGCAGGTGACCCTGGACCACCTCCTCCGGAGCCTCCCCAGCAAGGAGAGGAAGGCAGGTGCCCAGACCCCACCAGAGATGATGGAAGCCCTGGAGTGTGCCCTGAAAGCCCTGGAGCTGACCCAGGGAGACCGACACGACCCAGAGACACCCCACATCCGCTGGCGAAAAACTTCTCCGAGAGCTGATGAAAAGATACAAATATTTTATTCATATATAAGGTGGAAAATGTCCTAATGCCCAGATCAGACCATTGAAAGAATGCACCATCCTTCAGTGAATTGATTGGCTGATATAGGAGCCAAGAGAGAGTAAGTATGCATACCAAAATGACACTGAAATTGATTCCAAATACGTAAAGTAGGCTGACTAAAATACTTTTAGAATAAGCGGAAACCGAGAAAGAAATAGGAGTTAATGAAGCCGGTTTAGAGGAGAGTGATTCCAAGTTCACCCATGAAGGAGAAATTGGCAGCCCTTCTAGGCTGATCTGGAGTCAAATCACTCTGATATTAGCTGCCCAGTAATAAAGACTGAAATTAGGCAAGGCCATGCCACCAAGAGACTTTGGGTTCTGTAGCAGTTCCTTCCTGAGCTGATGTACTTTCTTATTACAAGTGAACTCTGTAACTAAAGTGTCCGACTTTGAGAAAAAATTTCTTCTTTCATAGGAAGAAATAGGGGTATACTTGACTTGTAGTCAAGACCGACTAAACCAAGACCAAGACACTACCAAGACCAGAGGGTATCGAGACCAAGACAAGACCAAGACCAAGACCAAGACAGACTGAGTCAAGACCAAGACAAAGTCGAGACGAGACCAAGACCGAGACCGTTAAAAAAATAATAAATAAATAAAATCTCCCTTAACTCGTGTGTGCTGTTGAGGACTGACATGACGGGTACTGACTGGTCCCAAAGTCATCTTACAAAACAACTAACACCTCCAACAACTGTCTAAATAATGGGAAATATGTAACTGATTTCAATTATACATATTTTGTAGATTAAATTGTAACATCAAATTAAAGATTCACAATTATAAACTTGAAATTGCATCATGTCCCATTGTAGTAGTACTAGCCAAATTACACTGTATCAACTTCCCTGAAATGGATTAGGCCTGATAAGTCAACACAATGTGATGTGCAGATGTTATTTAAAAGTCAATGGTCACATTTATTTAGTCAAACACCATTTTAAGTAAAATACTGTAATCAAACAATATAAAGACATGCGCACACGTCACATGAATCAAATGCAAACTACAAATACTACATACCAATACAAACTGCACATCAAAACGGTGCTCTCACGGTGTGCTCCTTGTGTGTGTAAAAAAGGTGGGACGCACAATGCAGGGATTACGAAAGCGGAGAGTGAACTCAAAGAAGTGTTTATTAGAAATATAACATGAACAAAACTGAGATAAAACGGAAACTGAAACCCGGGTAATATTCCGACTGACATATAAACACAACACACGAAACCAGAAACTTAGGAAGCCGCCTGTACGCGGCACAGAGAAAAAGGTTCACATTTAAACAGTCAGGAGCGATACTGACACTAAGGAACAAACGAACCTGGAATCTCCCAACAGAAATGAGGCTAAAACTTCCTCGTGGGAGTACATGTCCAAGCATCATCTATAGTCAGAGTTATCCGCGCTGATAACACACAGGTGCGCAGGTAGCCCAGGGAAACCGGAATGCGCCGGGGGGCATGCCGTGACAGGTGCGAAAGGCAAAATAATAATAATGTTGCATTATCGAACGTTACATTGTGTGTCAAGGATACTGTTGGCTCCAAATCTCCCGATCACCATGTCGATCTGAGACAGTAAGACCAAGACAGTGAGACCAAGATAAGACCGAGACCACGTAAAAGTGGTCTCAAGACCAAGACCGGTCTCGAGACATCCAACTCTAGGGTATACACTGAAAAAGGTTAGACAATTTGGGAAGAACATTCATTTTAACTGCATTAACCCGAGCTGTCAAAGACAAACATAATAATGACCAACAATGAAAGCCTTCCTGAATCCTAGTCAGCAGGGGAGCAAAATTTAATTTAAACAATTCCACAAATTTGGCCCTCACATGGATACCTAGGTACAGTATGTAAAACCAGACTGGCCAACTTTAAATGGGAAATCAGGAGATGTATTACCAGCTGCATCATTTAAGGGTAAGAACTCACTCTTATCCAAATTGACCTTATACCCAGAGATGCAACCAAATGACTCAAGGATACCAAGCACAGCTGGAATCGAAACAGGAAGGTTAGAAACATGCAACAAGTCATCTGCATATAAGGACACTCTCTGTTCAAGGCCATTTCTAACTATACCAGATATACGAGAGTTCGACCGAAGTGCAACGGCGAGTGGTTCAATAGCAATCGCAAATAGGAGAGGGCTTAGAGGACAGCATTGACGGTTGGAGCAACACAAAGAGAAATACTCTGATTGAGTATTGTTAGTCCTAACTGATGCCCTAGGACAGTATTTCCCAACCTGTGTTGCACTAGTGTGCTGCAAGAAGTCATGAGGTGTGCCGCGGAAGGTTACATTTTCCAGAATGCATGGAAAGAGTGGCTCTTTTGAGCTCGCCTATAGTGGCTGGTTCTTTCAGTCTCTGAGCTGAGCCCGGGTCTACACCAGCCAAATCCAGAGGATCAAAAAAAACTGTCAAACATGGAGCAATCAGAATCAAGTTCTGATGTATATAAGGAAGAATAAAACTGCTCAAAGTGATCACTAATTTTTAAAGGATATGTTGTTAGGCCCTCAGGAGTGAGAACTTGTGGAATTAAATGAGAGGAGGAGGCCTGCCGCAACTGATGGACTAGAAGTTTACTTGCCTTGTCACCGTATTCATAATGAGAATATTTAACTTTAAGTAAAAGATCCTCAACTTCATTAGTAGAAAGAACATCAAACACCCCGTGAAGAGAGAGTCACTCTTTATATATGTTTGGGGATGGAAAAGAGGCATAGATCTTATCGAGCTGATTGATACACAGACTTAATTCTCTTAATTTATTCTGCTTCTGCTTATTCTCAAAGCTGCAATATGATATAAACTCCCCCTTTATATATGCCTTCAAAGTCTCCCACAGCAGAGAAGCTGAAACCCCTGGAGTTCTGTTGACAGACAAAAAAAAAGTAAGAGACGTGTGTTAAAACACCAGGGAGGATGTGTGTTATCGCATTCTTTTATGTTCAATTCTAATGTTATCGGAGCATGATCCGATATTAAAATAGTGTTGTATGTACATGATTGGACTAAGTGGAGAAGTCGATTATCTATAAGAAAGTAATCAATATGAGAAAAAGTACAGTGTGCATGTGAAAAAAATTAATATTCCCTACCAGAAGGGTTAAGGAAACGCCAGGGATCCGAAACAGAAAACTTGCGCATAAAGGATTAAACAGTTTTGGATGACCTAGAGAGTGCACCTATATTTTTTTGAAGAGGAACGGCCAACAATTGAAGTCATCTCCCATAATAAGCAAATGTGTAGACATATTAGGCAATCTAGAGAACATTGAACGAAAGAAACTATCATCATCCCAGTTAGGGCCATATATGTTGGCGAGGATAACTGGATCATTATATAGCTATATAGCTGACCTATTATGAAAACGAATCTCCCATTAGGGTCTTGAATAACCTTAGAACATAAAAATTGAATGGACTTGTGTATTAAGATTGCCACGCCCCTGGCATTCCCCCGGAATGACGAGTGACACACCTGACCGACCCATCCCCTCTGTAACTTAACATGGCAGGAAGATTCTAAATGAGTCTCCTGAAGAAAAACGATCTGGGCTCCTAAGCGTAGAAGATGGCGAAAAACTTTATTACTCTTAATCGGGTGTTTTAAACCATTACAATTCCAGGTAATAAGATTAAGACCCATCACTGGTTGTTTGAACAAGTTCACAAGTCACAATCTTTATGTAAATGGGAGAGTTAATATATGCATATACCATGCAGTGGGGAATGTCTAACAGCTGCAAAAATATAAAATATGTACATATAAAATATGTAATATCAAACAGAAAACAATCGTTAAAAACAAAAACCAACACCCC
>JAOVYU010000047.1:7547299-7563121 GCA_025674565.1 Synodontis membranacea
TATTCTTTTCGCGCTTAAAACGGAAATGGCGTACGACCGGAAACAGCGTCACTAGCGCTTACGTCACCGTAGCGGAGCCACTGGGTATTCGGCAATGCAATATATATAAATAAATCCAATATAAATTGGATTTGGGTTTTTAATAGTAATGCCATCAGATCTGTTAAAATCGAATTAAAAAATAACAAAATGGCTTAATTATATGACTGGTTATGCTTGTGACTAGTTAAATAATAGTGATAGCATATTTATGTACATATTTATTTAGCTTTGACACATTGAGTAAATATTATTTTGTTTAAAATGTTGATAATATATAAAAAATCTTATAAATAAGTATTGTTACATAAGCATTACATGTTTATTAAATCATTTGCTTATTCTTTTGAAGGGTGACAGTAATACCTCAGTTGAATGTATGTCTTGGCGTAGGATGGGCAAAACAGAAGGGATGTGTTTTATATGATGCCTGGTTTTATTTACTGCAAGAAGTTCCTGCCCACTAGGCATTAAATATGTATTGGGAGACTTATGAAATTTGCATTGTTATGTAAAAACACATTCTGTTTAGGTTGACAAATCAACACCTTCATCAGATGAAGAACTGTCAGAAGAAGAGGTTCAGAAGATGAAGCCTAGCAGGCGTTCAAGTGCTGCAGCGGTGCATGCTCAGAAACCCAAACGCCGGCGTATTGTAGTACCCTCTGACAGTGAGGGCTCTGGCGAGGAGTTCAAGCCAGATCAGTCAGAAACCAGCAGTGAGGATGAAGATGGGGTCATTAGTGAGGAGAATATGCTGGAATCTGAACCGGACAGTCCTGTGAAACCTGTAAAACGGAAACGTGTATCAGAGAAAACTGCTAAAACAGAGAAAACTGCTAAAACAAAGAATACAGCCATACCCTCAGAGATCCACAAGAGCAATCCAGTGAGTCTCGCAGCTGACACAAAGTCACGTCTGTCTGCTTTTTCTGCCCCAGACAACTTTGAAAGTCAGGGTAGTGCTGTAGGAAACTTGGATGGGGCTGGTGTGTGGGACCATGAAAAATTGGATTGGTTGCTGGATGGTAAAAGAAAGGATATTCGGAGGAGGCGTCAGGCAGATAACGACTATGACCCATCCACTCTGTATGTGCCTGAGGACTTCCTTAACAGGGTTACACCTGGAATGCGTCGATGGTGGCAGCTCAAATCAGAAATGTTTGATACTGTTCTTTTCTATAAAGTAGGCAAGTTTTATGAGCTGTACCACATGGATGCTGTGATTGGTGTCAATGAATTGGGGCTTACTTTCATGAAAGGCACCTGGGCACATTCTGGTTTCCCTGAAATAGGTTTTGGTCGTTTCTCTGATGTCCTCGTACAAAAAGGTTACAAGGTGGCACGCGTAGAACAGACTGAGACCCCTGAAATGATGGAAGCACGATGCAAGTCTATGGTGCGTCCCACTAAATTTGACCGTGTAGTTCGGCGAGAGGTATGCAGAATAATCACCCGGGGCACCCAGACCTATAGTGTGCTTGATGGTGCCCCTTCTGAGGCTGAGAGCAAGTACCTGCTGAGTGTGAAAGAAAAAAATCAGGAGGAAAACACAGGTCAATGCCATATATATGGGGTCTGCTTTATCGACTGCTCAGTGGGTCACTTTTATGTAGGCCAGTTCCAAGATGACCGCCACTGTTCCCGTCTGCGTACCTTACTGGCGCATTATGTGCCAGCCCAGGTGCTATTCGAGAAGGGTAACTTGTCAGCTGAGACACGGAAGATCTTCAAGAATGCTCTGTCCTCAGCAATGCACGAAAGTCTTAATGCTGGCTCGCAATTCTGGGATGCCCAGAAAACCCTGAAAACTTTGGCAGATGAAGACTACTTTAAAGAAAGTAAAAAAGAAAGTAAAAAAGAAAGTGGTAATCCTTCAGTATCAGCCCTCCCCAATGCTCTACAGGCAATGACTTCTGATAGTGACTCATTAGGCCTTTCTCCTAAAGAAGGATATGAACTTGCTCTCTCTGCACTTGGGGGATGCATTTTCTATCTTAAAAAATGTCTTGTTGATCAAGAGCTTCTCTCAATGGCTAACTTTCAGGAATATGTTCCAGTGGATGTGGAAATACAACAGTCAGAGAATATGTCAAATTTCTTTGCCCAAACTTCCCAGCGCATGGTCCTGGATGGCGTAACACTGGCCAACCTTGAGATTCTCCAGAATGGGTCTACTGGAGGCACAGAAGGTACTCTGATTGAACAGTTGGACACCTGCTGTACTCCTTTTGGCAAGAGGCTGCTAAAACAATGGCTCTGTGGTCCCCCCTGTAACCCAGCCTCCATTAACGGTCGGTTAGATGCTCTTGAAGACCTAATGGCTGCTCCAGCACAAGCTACTGAAGTTGCAGAACACCTTAAGAAACTTCCAGACCTTGAAAGGTTACTCAGTAAAATCCACAGTATGGGTACTCCTCTGAAGGGACAGGACCATCCAGACAGTAGAGCAATTCTTTATGAGGAGATTGTCTATAGCAAACGCAAGATTGCTGATTTCCTTTCAGCATTGGAAGGGTTCAAAACCATGCAGGAAATTGTGTCGGTCATGGAGTCAGTTTCAGCAGGATTCAGATCTAAATTGCTGCGGCAAGTAGTGATCCTAAAAACAAGAAGCGATGAGGGGCTGTTTCCGGATCTTAGACCAGAGCTTAACCGCTGGGACACAGCTTTTGACCATCAAAAAGCACGTACAACTGGTGTGATTACACCCAAGGCTGGCTTTGACCCAGAGTATGATCTGGCTCTGAGTGGGATCAAAGACTGCGAACAAAATCTGCAAGACTATTTGGGTCGACAGAAGAAGAGACTTGGCTGCAAGAATCTCTCTTACTGGGGTACAGGACGGAACCGCTATCAAATGGAAGTTCCCGACAGTGTTTCTGAGAGGAGTATACCAGAAGAATTTGAGGTGAGGTCCACAAAGAAAGGCTGGAAGAGATACTCCTCAAAGGAGATCGAGAAAATGTTCTCCGAGTTGCAGAGCTGGGAAGACAAAAGGGACGCTTCACTGAAAGATTGCATGAGGAGATTGTTTTACAACTTTGATAAAAACTACAGAGACTGGCAGACTGCTGTGGAATGCATGTCGGTTCTTGGTAAGGACAGAAATAAAATTTTTATCTATGCCGTCACTACATAATTACAACATAACATTTCATCAAAGTTTTGATCCAATAGATAGAGCCAATAATTTCACCCAATATATGAAAAGTTTTCATATGTGGGTTTATTTAAAGGGCACATTATGACAAACTCACCTTTGTTGTGTTTGTTCACATACACTTGAGTATCTGGAGTACCTTCTGAACCACAAACTTTGAAATAAGACAACTCAGTCAGTTTCTTTTGGGCTGCCTATTTCAGAAAACATGAGTTTCAATAAGCTGGTCAGATTTGGCTCCTGCTATGTATTAGCATAGTCAAAACCCTGAAATAACATTTTAGCTATTTTTAAACGTAAAAATTAGAGCAATGGCAAAATTTCGTAATCACAATTATTTTGATCAATATTGAGATCATGATTATTTACCACAATTTCTCTTGAGTGTGGAAATGTTGAATCTTAACAATAAAATTTTTTTTATTTATTTTAATATGATAAATAACTTGTGCTGAACTTGTAAAAAAAAAAAAAAAAAATGAAATGAAGAATCAAAATTTATACTGAGACGAACTGTTCTCTGAGGTTCAAACACACTAAACTTGAATACTTTTTCAACTGTACATATTAGTCAACTGCTCAGTCCACTGATATTAAAAGTGCAACTTAAAGATTTTTAGCAAGATAAACCATCTGACTTCAGTGATGCATGATGGCAGGAGACAATATTTACAGAGTAATGCTTGTCCAAAGTGTTAATGAGTTTGTTGAACCCCAGGTTGCTAACTGTGATTTGATGGTATCTGTTATCTCTAGGTGTCTTTGAGAACCTGATGGATTGCATTGTACTGTAGAGGGTGTCCTTAATGGATAACCGCATGGCATTATTTGGATAACCGAGTTGATGAGCTTGCCTCACATTTCTGAGTTTATGTATTGTTTGGGCATAGACCACTTTGTGATTAAGATTTAAGTAGTGCAGACACAGATTTGAAATATAAAGCCTCTGCAATAATTATTTGCTGCTGTTCTTGGTCTGACTCAATGAAACCAAAATGATTTCAAGTAACTCACGTACGTTTACCTTTTTTCTTAAGGTACCTGCCCTGCCATTTCGACCATGAATGCATTTTGACTGATGTGCAGTAGGTAACTTGTTAGCAGCATTTAGGGAGGGGCATGGTGCACGGCCAAAAAAAAAAAGTGCACCTAACTGGGTTTATTGCACAACATAAAGTAGAACATCATTTCATTTCTCGATTATCTTTTTTTCCATAGTCATGGGAAGCCGTAATCGTGTTTTAAATTTGATTAATTGCACAGCTCTAGTAAAAACAATAGAAAATTATTATACACATGTATTCCGGCAGCCGTTAATATATCTGGGTGGCCTGCCCAATTAAAGTCTGTGCGTGGTAAATACGGTTGTCAACAGCCCAGGCTGTTGGAGGTGGTGTAATTGTGTCTGGAATGTTTTCTTGGCACACTTTGGGTCTGTTAATATCAGTCTATCAATGCTTGAAGGCTACAGGTGTTCTGAACCCAATAGAACACCTTTGGGATGTGGTCGAATGGGAGGCCCACAGCATGAAAGTGCTCTACGGATGCATGAAAACTCTACAGGATGCAATCGAGTGATGCAATCAAATCAACATGGACCAGAATCTCAAATTAATGTTCCAAAATTATATGGAACACAATTGAGGCTGTTTTGAGCTCAAATGGAGGCCCTACCCTATATTAGTATAGTGTTTCTTATATTGTGCTTGGTGAGTGCATTTTGCCATAAACAAAGTATTATGTGAATGGATAAGTCAGATTGCGAGCTTTATGGATGTGCTTGGCATTTTTATGGCATAACTTGCAGGGGGAAAAAAAATCAACCCACCTAAGAAATTATGTAATTTCAAGGATTTTGGTCATACTGAATTGGAAACCGATAATCTTTTCCATAAGAAAATAAAACTGAATAACTAAATGTTTAATGCTTAAGCCTTCTTTAGTTTTATGTCTGAAATAAACATACCTACATGAAGTAAGTTGCTAAAATTCTTACCTTTGATTATGTTTTCTTCTTCCTCCTCTTCTTTTTCTTCCTCCTCCTTCTCCTCCTATGGGAATCTATGGCAGCTCATAGAATGCTTTTGTAGATGACTGAAGGACCTCATCCTAAGGGTTTCCAAGTTTTGTCTAAATTCACCTCTAGGTAGAGCTATAGTTTGCACATTTTGAGCATTTTGAACCATTCACCATCAAATGAAAATTCTTATATTTCTTTCTTGAAGGTTCAGAGTGCTAATTGAAGGAATTTGTGATGTCTCAAACAGGAAGTTGAATTATAGCATATCCAACCACATCTTGCTGAATAGCCATGAAATTTGACTGCATAAGGAGACCAGCCAGAAGTAAAGTTCTTTCTCAGGTTTTTTTTTTTTTTTTTTATGGGGAAAAAAAAAATCCCCATCCATAATGTGCAAACAAATTTGACAGGGAAGTTACCAATCAGGATGTGGGTGCATATCTCCTCAAATATTTGATGAATTTTGACCAAACTTTGTAGATGAGTAAATGACCTTGTCATGAGGGACTACAAGTTGAGTCTAAAACCCCTATAGGTGTGCCCTAATTCACAAATTAATAAAATGGCTTTTTACTTTTGAAACACTTAACCTGAACTCGTGATTTATCTTTGTCCGATTCCTTGGGACTTGTTGAGTTTTAGTCATGTAATGAATTTGTGATCTTGAAATTCAATAAAAACTTCTCGCATATTTATCAACATGGCTTGATGTTAAGAAACAGTACTTGACATCATATGCAACTTGGGAGCGCTACTGAAAACAGTAAGTGAGACTATTTCTCAGTAACAGCTTGACCTTTTGCCTTAAAATGTAGGACATCCTTATTTTCAAGCTCTGTTGGTGCCAGTGGCTTCTTTCTTCTGCTGTTGGTAAGGGGTGGGACACAATGTCTTTCCCCCTCTTAATTGGTTTGGATTTGTTATACTTTATGTTTAGAGGAGGTTTGTGGTAGTTACATCATTACACCATAACTTTTTAAGTTACACTGATACCCAAGTGTTCCATGTGAAACCTTTTGACAATATGAGTGCAGTAGTGATTTATGGTGTCTGGGCTGTTGCAGATGTGCTGTTGAGTTTGTCCAGATACAGCCAGAGTGGGAACGGGCTGATGGTAAGACCAGAGATTGTTCTGCCAGGTAATGGCCCCAAGTCTTCACCTTTCCTGGACCTCAGAGGATCCCGGCACCCCTGTGTCACCAAAACCTATTTTGGTGATGACTTTATCCCTAATGACATCTTTATTGGTTGTCCTGGCACTGAGGATGAGGAGTGTGAAGGCAACAAGAAGGCACTAGCCCCATGTGTACTTGTCACAGGACCAAACATGGGAGGCAAGTCAACCCTAATGAGGCAGGTGAGTTCATGCTTGTTGACTGTTTGGGGCACAGTTCTAGTAAATAATTTTAATGTCAAGTTTGATTTGATTGAAATGTTTTTTTGGAGAGCATTCATTTTGGGTCTGTGGTAGGGATATTAGTTTATGTAAACTACTTCTAATTCAGACAAACTGCAGTTCACAATGCAGAAACAAAAAGAAAATCCTAAAGGTATAGGACACACAGGATTTGGGTTGTAGTTGCTCTTTGTCCAGGATTTTTAAAGTTTTTTTTTTTTTTTTCTCAGGAGGTTGTTACCCTTTGAAGTGGACAGGGATTTAAAAAGTCTGGGGAAACATAGGCTGTATAGCTTCATATTGTCATCTTTCTTGTGATAAGAGGAAATATAGCCTTATGCATTTTTTTTTTTTTTTGGTGTAGTGTGGCCTGGTTGTGATCTTGGCACAGCTGGGTTGCTATGTGCCCGCTGAAAGCCTGCGCTTAACCCCTGTGGACCGTGTATTCACTCGCCTTGGTGCCTCCGATCGAATCATGTCTGGTGAGTAGCTGACCCCTATGCTAAATTACTTAAGGTACCTGTTCAAGGGTCAAAAAGAAGACATTTATAGTGCAAGAAATTACTTATTGGCATCACCTGTATTTGTCTATTCATGTTAACCTGTCCTGTATCATTAGGAGAGAGTACTTTCTTCGTGGAGCTTAGTGAAACAGCCAGTATCCTCTTGCATGGGACGACTCATTCTCTTGTTCTTCTCGACGAACTGGGTAACACACTTCTTTTATGTGGTTTTTAACATATCGTTATTAGTGTTTTTCCCTTCAAAGCCTGAAATGCACTCGGTACCCCCTCTGCCACGTTTAATGTGACTGGTTATAGGCAGGGGTACGGCCACTTATGATGGCACAGCTATAGCAAGTGCGGTGGTGAAGGAACTGTCGAAGAGTATCTGCTGCCGAACTCTGTTCTCCACTCACTACCACTCACTGGTAGAAGACTACACTCAGGACTGTGCTGTTAAACTTGGGCATATGGTAAATTGTATTCATATTTTAACTATTTCTTTAACTCTATCCATCTATTTAGTGGAACAACATGACCCTTTCCTGAATTCCACACACTAAAAAATTTAACAGGTTATGACCGATGTCTTTGGCATGGATATTGTTTATACTTACTCAATGTTAAATGTTAATAGTTTATCTTACCCTAGTTTACCCTTTTCATTAAGCACTACTTTGTACACATTCATAGTACACTGTAATGAAAGCTAAATTTAGCCAAGTTGATAAAATGCAATATGTTGATTGAAAATCAACTGCTCAAACATATATTCTTTAGAAATCTTTTGTAATAAAAATGCATTGTATTTAAAATTTTTTGCAGCTTTCATATTCCGTTGTCTGTTTTGCAGCTGTACACCGGCACATTTATCAAGAAAGGGAAATGTCTGTCATGACTGAGACTTTATTTCAGTTGTAGTTTTAAGACTTGTGATTTTTCGAACACGCTTATTCTCAGGCCTGTATGGTGGAGAACGAGTGTGATGAGGATCCTAGCCAGGAAACAATCACTTTCCTGTACAAGTTCATCAGTGGTGCTTGTCCCAAGAGCTACGGATTTAATGCTGCACGCCTTGCCGATATCCCTGAAGAGGTGATTCAGTCAGGATATTGTAAAGCCCGTGAGTTTGAGAGGAGCACCATGGCTCTGAGGCTCTTCAAGTGAGAAATATTATTAATTCTTCTAAACAAATTTATAACAATTTATTCAAACCCAGTTCTCCAGTGTGCAGTGTAAGAATTCTGACACACATTTTATATTCTCTCTTTAGGAAAGTGTGTTCATTTGCTGAAGATCCCACAGGTAACCGTGAACAGTTTGCCAGACTGGTTCAGATGATTGGCAAGCTGTAAAAGAGAAAACAGTTGTACTCTGTAGAAGATGGCTGTTGTTCAACTGGAAAGTATTTTCACTACTACTGACATCATCTAATAAAGTTTATTCTTAAAAATGCACAAATTTCTTTGTCTATGAAATTAGATCTTTGTTGCCAACATCTATATAATATATTGTGAAGTACTTAATCATTAAGTCTATTTATGATGGAACATGCATACAATTCATGCTGTATAAACCCAGACACCAAATGCAGTTGTAGGAAAAACCAAAGCAAAAAAAATTAAAATTAATTAATTTGAGCTTCAATAAAGCAAGAAACCACTTTATTTTCTACAGCAGAGTAGCTCATTCAGCAGAGTAGCTCATTCGATTTAACCATTTATGATTAAATGGGGGGGGAAGGCATTCTCACGTCATTGTCATTGAGTGAAAAAATCTGCTGTTTGCTGAGGAAGGGTAATCCAGGAGGACAAGTCAGAGATGGATTATACAATCACTAAAAAGTGGATAAACAGAGATGTTCAAAATTAAGAATGTAAAAATGCCACAACCTTTACTCCATTAGGTTTGTGAAAACACTCATTCTAGCATTAAAACATTTCCCTTTAATTTAAAAAACAAACAACAAAAAAAAAAACAGCAATGCTGGAGAATAGTGTTTTTCATTTTCACTTTTCCTGATAAATCTCTTTCACAGAAAGAACAATACATCCTGCACAATGAGTACAATTACAGTTAAGTCCAAAAGGTATAACATCTCCCAAAATTAACATTTAATAAAAGAAAAAAAACAAAACAAAACATTCAAGTACATTTAAGATTTCCACTTGAAAATACAAAACTATGAGAGCATTAAAATTGAATACCAGTTAATTAGATTAAAAATGCTGCAGTGCTGGTCATATTTATCACCACACATTCACCATAGTGTGGCAATAAATTCTTGGAGACAGGCACTAAGAATCTGGTGAGAGACTGCTCTTTGCTGATATGAACCAGCAATCATTTACCAAATTTCTTTCTAGCACTACCCAAAATCAGTGCCTCATAAGTCAGTTTCCATCTAATCACCTATCCACCGCTCTTGGAAAACAAAGCAGGGAACTATTGTATCCCCAGCACAATGGCTGCAATTTTTAAAATACTAGTCTTTTGATAGCTTGCATTACTAGTTGTCTTTTGTCTTAAGCTTTCTTTTTAAAAGTGTTCTGAATTTGTAATTTGTGAAATTTTTAACGAAATTTCTAAAATAATTTCAGCACTGGTTTTTCTAGGGAGCTATGTTGTTATTAGCCACTCCCTAGAGCCATGATGTTGGTATTGTATTGAAAATGGAAAAAGTGCAGCGGAGATTAGGGGTGGTATGGAGTCTCGAGGTCACAGACTTTGCAGTGTGCTGGACTCTATAGGAGGAGCAGAGTCATACAGTGTATCCGTGTCATGTGTTGGCTCTCCGGCTAATGTGCATGGATTCGACAATGTCCCAGCACCACAGTCACAGAAAAACCTGTGAAGAGATGATGCTATACAGGTTACACAAAAAACAAGATAATCAGTCTCAAAATTTTAAAACTATTCAGTAACGGGTCCCAAAATCCCAAATCCAGAAGAAAGGCAAGTTTCTTAACAATTTTCACACAACTGTAATGTATACCCAATGTGACTGACCTATCGTGTCTAATAAATTCTACATCATGTCCTTGATGACACTTTTTGATGCAATTTACACAAATTGCATTGCGGTCTGTTGTGTTACAGGTGTGGCATCTGCATAGGGGAAAAAAGATTAAATTAGTTTAGTCAATTCTATGCAATGCAAAAACTTACTATTAAGGTTTTAGAAATGCCTGAGGTATTACCTGTAAAAATCATGCATTGGGTAGCTGGTGTAACTGGAAATCTTATACAGGCACTGTCCTCGGCTTACGGCTTTTTCAATGGCGTCTTGATTGTTCATTATCTTATTATCTGTTTGTAAAGATAATTGATTATTTTAAAGGCTTATATAACCAGCTGGCATGTATACTCATTACTATCCTCAATATTTCCTCACCTTTCATTGTCACGTTGACACCAGACGCAAGAAACAACCCACCAAAGCGGTTGTTAAAAATCTGATTTCCTTCTAAAGTTGCAGTTGCATGGTTTGTGATCTCAATACCTGTTTTGCACATTCAAATGGTTAGACTAAGCTTATTTTTAATGTTACCTTATAAGGATCAAGTACATTTTCTCCACACACCTGCAGCAAAACCATCAAATATCCTGTTTTTTCGTAGTACAGGGTGACTGTTGGTGCTGATGAGGACCCCTGCCTGGGCATTCCTAAAGATGTCATTCTCCTCCAGCAACCCTGAAATAGACACCAAAATAAGCCAAATAAATAAATAAATAAATAACAATCCGATGAAGAACTGCTACTTCTAAATAAAATACAGTCGACCCTCACTACTTCGTGCTTCGAATCACGTTTTTTTTCACAGTATATTCATTAAAAAGTTGATCGAGACAGTGAAAATGCGGGATGCGCTCAATTGTCTGGAGTCATTTATTTTTATTTTTTATTAACGTTTTCCCAAAAAAATCGGGTGTTATTTCATGTCTAGAGGGCTCTAATAATGTTAAACACCGTATTTAGAAGCTCGTAAACAGGTTTTCTATGCTCTACACGGAAATACTACTTCGGGGAAATTCACTTATCGCGGTGGAGTCTGGAACGGATTAACCGCGATAAACGAGGGTTTACTGTAATGGTATAATTTGATTTGGAATAGTAAACTGTATATCATGTTAACTAAACAACTAGCACCCTAGGATGGAGTATTAGTAACACCTACAGGTGCATCTCAGAAAATTAAAATATGGCCCAAAACAATAAAAAGTGCATTCTGAGTGCTGTATTGAAGCATATTAATGGGAAGTTGACTGGAAGAGAAAAGTGTGATAGGAAAAGGTGCACAAGCAACAGTGATGACCTCAGACTTGAGAGGATTGTCAGGAGAAGTCGATTCACTTGGTGGAGCTTCCAAAGGAGTGGACTGAAGCGGCTGTCTGTGCATCAAGAGCCACCACACACAGACGCCTTCAGGAAACTGTCGCATTCCTAATATCAAGCCACTCCTGAACCAGAGGCAACATCTGAAGCATCTTACCTGGTCTAAGGCGAAACTGAACTGGACTGTTGCTCAGTGGTCCAAAGTCCTCTTTTCAGATGAAAGTCAATTTTGCATTTCATTTGGAAATCATGATTTGGGGTGATATGTCATCTGTTGGCGTTGGTCCACTGTGTTTTATCATGTCCAAAGCAAACGCAGCTGTCTACCAGGAGATTACAGAGTACTTTTCCATGCCCTAGGTGCCGATTTCCTGCAGGATTTAGCACCTGCCCACAGTTCCAAAACCACTACAACATGGTTTACTGACCATGAATTTACTGTGCTTCATTTGCCAGCCAACTCGAAAATGTATGGGGTATTGTCAAGAGGAAGATGAGAACCACCAGTCCCAACACACAGGCAAGCTGAAGGCCACTAATAAAGCAAGCTGGGTTTCAATAACACCTCAGAAGTAACAAGCAGATTGCCTCCATGCCATGCCACACTGATGCAGTGATTTTTGCTAAAGGAGCTCCAATCAAATGTTGACTTTTTGACTATTCAGACTTTTCATGTAGGGCATTTCTCTATTGTAAATCTTTTTTTTTTTTGGTAATCTTTGTTAATATTCTAATAATTTGAGATACTGGATTTCTGATTTTCATGAGCTGTAATCCTCAAAATTGAGACAAAAAAGACTTGAAGTATTTCACTTTATGTGTAATGAAAATGGAATATATGAAAGGGTGTCTTTTTGAATTAAAGTACAACCTCAGTACTATCATCCCGTTTTCAGAGGAAAAGCTGGAGCTAATCCCAGCTGACTTTGCTTTAGCTAAATGCTAAAGTGGATTTAACAATTTAAAAAGTCATGTTTTAGAGTATAGGGATACCTAGCTTCCATAACCTAGTGGTTATGGAATGAAATACATAATACTAGCTGTATTAATGCTTATTTATAAACAAATGCTGTACATGTTAAATCTGGTATTACAGCTTTGCTCTGTGCAAAAGGTGCCACGTTGAAATTAATGTAACTTTAATTCTACAGCACCAACCTCGTCCTCCATTGAATATGCAAATTCCTCCATCTCTCCCATCATGGATCTTATTCCTACGAAGTGTTGGGTTGCTGTCTGTCTTGATCCAAACCCCTGCCATAGCGTTGTCAAAGATCTCGTTGTCTTCTATTAATCCCAAACCTGAAAATACATCAAAATGTACCACTAAGTCAACTGATCATAAATAATTTCAATCAACCTCACTAGAATGACTACAGCTGCAAGCACGAACAAAGATATATCTGCCACCTGCAGCAGAAACATGCCTTTTAACATCGTCGTGCCAAATTAGAAAGATTCTAAAGGAGAGCAGAAATTTTACCGGAGTTGTAAACAAGGATGCCGCCATTTTGTCCACCCCAAATCTTGTTTCGTCTTATTTTTGGGTTGCTGCCAGTCCTGAATGGTGAAATAAAACAATAACCCAGGCAATCATTTAAATGCATATTAATTGGTATTTGAAGGCAGTGCCAAAACAGCAAACGGACGAGTTCTCAGAGTCTCTAACCAGTTCTACGATGTGAATGAGAACTGACCTGATCTGAACTCCTGAATACATGTGGTTGTAGATATCATTATCTTCCAGCACACCATGCCCATTATCATAGAAATAAACACCAACCTGTGACCACAACGGGGAAAAAGAAATCTCAGATATAGACTCCAATAAGCCATCATAAATAAGTTTGAAAACACAGTGAAGGTTTTGTATTTTCAACATTCAGTTTCTAAGTATTAAACATTATTTGGATTTGTGACCGTTTTTGAACATGGGAATTTGGGACTTATTTTGCATCCTCATTTGCATTTAAGGAACTATAATTGTAAACTACTCTTTGGAGTTTGTGCTTTTCCACTGCAGCTAACCAGAATAGACACCTGAAAATAACTATATACTGTGATAAACAAACATTTGTTTAATTCTATGATTTAGTTCATTTTATTTAATTCTATTTATTTCCTCAGAGTGGCCTATTTTCCCATTGTCATGCGCATGTTTGAACACTACTGCATCACCAGATGCTGTATCCCTTCACGTAATCACTGATGGGGAGGGCCAAGGACTTCAGATGTGGTAGAACGTGTATGAAATGTGTATGAAATGTGAACTTAGGGCCATACTGCATTATGTATAGTCAAATTGCCACACTTCTTGAGTAGTGTAATATGTTGATTCATTTCCTAACAGTGAAAACACCATGAAAGACATAAAAAAAAAAAAATCCTTCATAATTTGACATCATGCTGACCAAATATTAAGGAGCTTTTACAAGCATGGAACCTGTCAAAATGAACAAAATCTAAATTTTCCAACTTCATGTTGGACAGAGTTGATGGATGTGAATGTGAAATTCATTTGTCTTAAGAATACCCACATGACTACCAAATATGGTGCATGTACGTGAAACTGGATGTTCATGCTAAATGAAGAAGAAAAGGGGGGGGGGGGGGGGGTAGCCCTAGGACAATGCCTGGGTCTGATCTTTTAAGATATGCTGATCACCAGCATTTCTGATGAATGTGTCAGGCAAGGAGAAAAATAAGAATAAACATAGACGCAAGCAGTGATTAATGGTCCCATGCACCAAGGTTACAGTAGAGTCTGGTTCAATAGCCCGCATTAGCATATGTTGAGCTACACTGCATGCTATACAACTGAATTACTCCACACTTTTTATTTATACTGTGTGACATGATAATTTATGTACTCCCCATGGTAATACCACTTGAGACGTCAAAATGACCAAGTTTGGTTTAAATGATATGAAGAACCATAAAAAAAGATTGTATGTGATTCAATCTGAACACGGCCACATCCCCAACTCTAAAAGGCTGTACACATTCCATTGTATATTTTCATGCTTAATGCAAATGTCTGTCTGACAGGAGCAGGTTCTTCTCAACAATCTGCTTATACCTGGCTCCATCCATTTTGCTTGTTATGGCAAAAAGATTTCCAATACCTAGTGCTGAAAAGCAACCCTACAGGATGATGATACCACTAATGTGCTTGACAATAGGAATAGTGTTGGGCAGCTCCAGCGTTATGGATGTGACATTTGGACGCTCATTTGTAAACAAAATGCCTTGGAGCATGGGCAAGTGTAGCATCAGTGAAGCAAACTGCATAACCTTTAATGTAACCTCTACATCTCAATACAGAGAAATCCCCAAAATTCATATAATTATTTACATCTTAAAAATATATAGCATTTTATCAGTGATATGGCTATGACATAACTTTTTTTTTTGGATAATATGCTAGTAATGAGCCAATAATTTTGTTTAAAGGTAGAAAAATTATCAAGAGAGTCAATGTATCTTAAGATATGTTGGGGTACTAGCTGTAGTGGCTCGGTAATGAGAAGGGCTTAAGTTGTATTGTCTAAAAAGTTTCACCTGAATGTATTCCTGTTCAAGGCAAATGCTGATTGTGTACATCAAAGTTAGCACTTTTCCAAAATATATTCAGTACAGAATAGAACAATAATACTGTTTAACAATAAAGCAGATACTATTATTAAAATATTACAAATTTAAAGTAAAATCTGTCATACTGCAATTTTTTTTTGCAAGCTGGAAAAACAACACAAATGAATCTTGGCTCTGACACAAAACTGGATCTGATGTCAAAGAGACACATTCAACATGACTCAACCTGTTGGTTACGGCTGAAGACTGGTTGCATTGTAGACAGAGAAACAGAGCTTAAATAAACAGAAATTATAAATTATACATAATTTTCTCTCAAATGCTTATTTAATATTACATGGCTGTTTCTACTGCAAAAAGAACACTATCAAAATTACAAAGGGAAAGACGAGTAAGTTGTACCTGTTTTCCACTGTGTATTCTATTCCTGCGCAGTACAGGTGTGCTTCCTGTAGTTACCCACACTCCAGCTAATGTGTTGCTGTAAACCTCATTCTCCTCAATCACACCTTGTCCTTTCTCATGCTGCAAGACTCACACACAGGATTCGGGCAATTGGCATCTGCATCATAGATTTGATAAATACTGCCAAGCAGAACTATTGTATTCAGCCCCCCCCATGCGTCAATACTTTGTAGAGCCACCTTTTGCTGCAATTACAGCTGCAAGTCTTTTGAGGTATGTCTCTACCAGATTTGCACATCTAGAGACTGAAATTTTTGCCCATTCTTTGTTGCAAAATAGCTCAAGCTCAGCCAGATTGGATGGAGA
>JAOVYU010000047.1:7581316-7594039 GCA_025674565.1 Synodontis membranacea
TGTTTATATGATATTAACTCCTCAGTGTTAGTCAGTGCATCATGTTTCTGTTACACATGTAGGGCTAAAATGAACTCACTGACCAGAAAACCAGCGGCAGATGAAGTGTCTTGATTATAAATCAGTGTGTGTAATGCCCTGTTTTACATTTAACATGACAAATGCTTTACAATTTGTACCACATAATACAAAATGACCCGTTTCAAGTCAGCACGCGCAACTAACTAACTAACACTAAATCAATAACAACTAACAAACTGACAATAAATCAGCTTTTTTTTTTAATTTTTTTTTTTTTACAAGTTTTACTTCGGATAAGTAGAGTTCAAGCCGGTGTTAAACTGTCACAAGTGCTTAACAAGGGCAACACTGAAATGTTTTAATGGGTAGTTAGTTGGTCCGTCAATTATATTGACTTGAAAAGCAATAAGCAGAGTAAGTAACTAGTGACGTATAATAATAATAATAATAATAATAATAATAATAATAACAATAATAACAATAATAATAGCCAAATAGGTACCAAACTCCCCCCTGGTTTCAGTTGCAATGCTGAGTTAATAGACAAATAATCTACAAACGAAGTCGGGACAGAAAGCAATTGTTGTTGTTAAATTGGACATTTAATATCGTACTTAGGGTAAATCAAAAAAGGATTAATTGTAAATGAAAGTACATGATAAAACAAAGACCAAACAAAGCTTGGCCTCGGCTGCCAACACAGAGCCACGGTGTCTCCTAATGCCTACTTCAAACAACCGCCTCTTCTTATTTTAATCCCGAATCACGCCTAAAGAAACCGATCGTTAACCAAAGAGTACTGCACACTGCTTGGTCTATAGGCTTGATCTTAAATTAAAACAGACAGCTACCTCTTTCCTGGTTGTTTCTTTCCGGCGGCACCGGGCGCGGCCTCGACACTCGCCTGGGTCTGCGGTTCGCGGCTCTCGCCGAGTTCATCTGGGGGGTGTTTACTATTCAAATAACACTAGAACCCGTCCTTATTTAAGACAGAGTTCAATCCCAAAAACAAAGCGGAAGCCCCAGAAACATTGCACTGTTAAGCAGTCCGTGCCCGCCCCCCCACCCTGCGAAAAAGCACAGCGTTCTTTTATTTTACAAACCCGCCACTATGATTCAGGTTCCTTCTTTGACCCTCTTTCGCAGGAGGAGCCATTTACCCACAGGAACCAACGACCACAATCGCAGTCACGTGGATGGTTTTCACCAATCGCAGCGTCTCTTCCTGAACCTGCAAACGGGAATGCGTTGGGTCGTGAATGGGTTCCCGTTTGTCACAATTCGCTTATTTTTTTTGTGCGTATAACGATTAAAGCAGTAAGGCGCATTGGTGCCCGTAGAAAATATTTTGGTTGGGTGGCATAAAAAAATTCCAAACACCACCTATCAGATTTCATACTCAGTTTTTTTTATCACTTTTATCAAGTTATCCGTATAATTTAATAGTAACCAACACGACTTTCCATGTAGGTACATAGAAAACATAGAGCAAAAAAAAAAAAAAAACACATAAGAGACACTAATTGACAGACACAGGCTTCAGAGGGGGTCTGTTAGCTTTGTGGTGTGGGCATCACAGATTTTCCCACACGCTGCACTGTTCACCTGAAAACAGTTGGGAGTTTAATGAAACAGCGCGACACTGCAGTGAGATCATTTCATTCACTAAAATACTGAATTACATCAAGACTGAAAATAATACAGGACCAGTCAAAAGTTTGGACACACCTATTCTTTCATAGGTTTTCCTTTATTTTTATTATTATTTTTACCACATGAAGCTGGTTAAAACAATGGCAATAGTGTCATCACGGCAAATGGTGGGAAAATATATAAATACACTTACACACACACACACACGCACACTATATGTAGAAAAGTATTGGGATGCATGACCATTACACAAACAGGGACTTTAATGACATTGCATTCAAATACATATTTATATGAAGTTGGTTCCCCCTTTGCAGCTATAACAGCTTCCAATTTTCTTGGAAGGCTTTCCACAAGATTTCAGAGAGTTTCTGTGGGAAATTGTGCCCGTTCATTCTGTAGAGCATTTATGAGGTCAGGCACTGATGTTGGACGAGAAGGCTTGATTCGCAATCTGCCCTCTAATTTATCCAACAGGTGTTTGACAGGGTTGAGGTCAAGTCAAGTTCTTCCACACTGAACTCATCCATGTCTTTATGGACCTTGCTTTGTGCACTGTTCCACAGCCATGCTGGAATAAAAGAGAAGAAAAGGGCCTTCCCCAAACTGTGTTCACAAAGCTGGAAGTGTAGTGTTGTATAAAATGTCTTGTTATGCTGAAGCATTTAGATTGCCCTTCACTGGAAGTAAGAGGCCTAACCCTGAAAAACAGCCCCACACCATTAACCCTCCTCCACCAAACTTCACAGCTGGCCCAGTGCAGTCAGGCAGGTAACGTTCTCCTGGCATTCACCAAACCCAGACTCACCCATCTGACTGCCAAACAGAGAAGCGTGATTCATCAATCCATAGAACATGTTTCCACTGCTCCACAGTTCACAGGCGGTGTGCTTTACACCACTCCATCTGACGTTTGGCATTGGACTTGGTGATGTGAGGCTTGCATGCAGCTGCTAGGTCATGGAAAAATTTCCATGAAGGTCCCACCACACAGTTTTTGTGCTTACATTAATGCCAGACAAAGTTTGGAACTCTTCAGCTATGGAAACAGCAGATAATTGGCGACTTTTACGCACCATGGACATTAGTAGTCGTTGACCGTGCTCTGTGACTTTATGTGGTCTTCCACTTTGTGGCAGAGTTGCTGTTGTTCCTATATGCTCCCCTACTTGCCAGTAATACCATTACTACTACCGTTATTGCCATTATTAATGGGGCAGATGGTGGCCTAATGGTTAGGGATGCGGTCCCGTAACCGAAAGATTGCAGGTTTGAGTCCCACGGCCAGCGGGTATCACTGAGGTACCCTGAGCAAAGTGCCGCCCCCAAGCTGTGTGTCACTTTCACGTATGGGTCAAAAGCAGAGGACAATTTTCAATGTTGTGTGCTGTGGTGTGTCAATAATGACAATGAATCACTTCACTTAATTATTAATACAGTTGAAGGTGGTATATCCAGCAAGGATGAAATTTCACAAACTGACGTATTGTAAAGGTGACATACTTGATGTCACCGAGTTCTTCATTTTGTTTCACAAATGTTTGTAAATATGCTTTATTTTATACACCTGTGGCAATGGGTCTGATTGAAACAATAATTCAATAATTAAGAGGTGTGTCCCAATACTGTTAAAAGCGCTATATAAATAAAGTTGAATTGAATTGAATTGAACTTTTGTCCATACCATACATAAAGTATTCTTGCCCTCTCACATACATACATTTTCACTCTCGTATTCATATATTTTAAATACACAATACATTTAATACATTTTGCACCCATGCAAATTCATTCAATGTATGCATTTCATTTTATAAATAATATATGTATGTAAGAAAAAAAAAATTATGTCTGAAGAAAATATTTGTATTTGTAAGAGGGAAATGTAGGTCATTTCTCACATTGTGATTGATTGAGAAGCTCAAGGAGGGTCTCAAAAATAAAGACATTAATTCAAGAGCTCTAATGCTTATCTGTTTTTTTTTTTTATCTTTATCAAATCTTGAGATTGACAGAAATTCAGATAACATATGAATGTCATTATAAAATTTTCCATACAGCATCTAATGCAGAAACTACGTTTGATTTTCATGTTGTCCATCATTTTGACGAACAGGGTCATAAAAATTATTTCTTAACATATTATTTACCATCATGTTAAGTTTAATTTTTAAGGACAATGAGACATGGATGGTGTGATCAATAGGCTCAGATCAACTGTCTGTTCCTGTTGCTAATGAACTGAGCATGGCACATGTCACATGTTTTTGTGATAACGTGTGGGATGAAAAGAATTGACAGTATTTTTGTGGGGTTTTTTGTGTACTACTGATTACGATATTTGTTCATTTTTACCAAAATCTTTCACTTGTTCTGCTATTGTGAAGTTAGCTATGGTACTGGGAGTTTTATTTTGTGTTATTGTGCCCTTTGTGAGACAGGAGTGTATATATTGCATAATTGCTTTAGATCACTAACTAGCAATAGTATCACAACCGCGCACTCGATTCTTAATTTTGTGCTCTCGAGTTTCACATTTGCACTCACAACTTTGAAAGTTACGCCCGTGAAATTTTTGCGGCAAGCCATTTTCCGCGCTCTAGTTTTGGCATTGATGTGACGCCATACTGGACTACCATGAGAGTTACAAATGTCACAGACAGACTACTCACCTTGAAAAGGAACTGTAAGTTGGCAGACATCTCTTCTTGTGTAGACATCTCTCCTTGTGTTGTCTCACCCTGCTCCAAGGCTTCTGTCAGAAAGAGAATGACACAGTTACAGTGACCCATGCTAAACCTACAGGAAGCTGGTCTGGGGAATGCTGATATTGACCATTGTGAGGTGAGCTCAACCACCAAGATCCAACTGATGATGCTGCTGGAAAAATATCAGGATAAATTCTCAAAGCACCCTCTGTGGAGAAGCAAATTGTTTTGGGCATAGAATCTGGCTCATAGATGATGGCCCTTTTTCCACATTGCAAAGTGCCACCAGCACACTAATCAAAAGCACACTAATTTTTTTCACTGAGATGGAAGAGAAGGGAATAGTAGGTAAATCAATGAGTAAGTATGTTTCCCCACTCATGATCATGTGAAAGCAAAATGGTGATCTTCAAATATGACATATCAACAGCAGGATTGTTTGGCAGTCTTTATATTCAAGGAGTCTTATAACATACCATACCCATGCATGAGGAAGACAAGAAATACACCATCTTTACAATGCCACAGGGTCTGCATGAGTATAACAGAAGCCACAGGGCAAACAGTTCAGCCTCTTTCATGAGAATAATGTTGAGAATCTTTGATTATCTAAACTTCAGTAGCTTGCTCTGTTCTTTGGATGACCTTCGGATCTTTGCTTTCATCCAAATCTTTCATCCAACAGGCTTGAGGCTGTTTTCCAGTGGCTGAGGGAAAATCACCTGAAACTGAGCCCTAAAAATTTTCATTTGTTGGGCACATTATTGATTATTGATGGTGAAGGGGTAGCTGTTGATCCAGAGAGGGTAGAAGTGATCATCAAAATGTCAAAGAAAGATTTAATGGAAGATGATGGCTGTGTTCCTTCAATTCAAAGAGTGAAGTCATTTTTGAGCATGGTCCTTTATTTTCAGCATTTTATACCCAATTGCTCCTCAACGGCAAACCTGTGTTTGATCTTACAGCTGGTCAGAAATGGAAAGGGAAAGTTGGAAACTTAAATCAGAATCCAGGTGTCTTTAGAAAGCTCTGTGACTGATTCTGCCCACCTCAGCCATAATGAGAAAATCCTGGACTGTGTAGTCCTCACTCATCCAGACTTCTCTAAACCACTGGTCTTGTCCATTGATGGTTCTCTCAGGGCAGCTTTGTTACAGATGCCATAAAGGGAAACCAAATTATATTTGATCACATTTACATCCAAGACCCTGACTGGCTCACAAAAGCGATACAGGTGGAGTGTTTGTGAGAAGTTCAGCCACTTGACTGAAGGACTACATTTTCACAGTGTGGACAGACAATAATCCTTTGATCTATATAATGACAAAACCAGGCTTGGTGCTTGTGAGCAACAGTGGGTGGCTAAGCTGTCCCCATACACATTCAGCCTTAAGCACATTCCCAGGGCAAAGAACATTGTGGCTGATGCTTTAAGTGGACGCTTTGTTAGAACCATTTGTTAGGACAGTGAGTCAAAGGTTGTTCATTGAGCCATATGAGAGTGCTTTGGCAGCAGCTGAGGGAACAAATGAGGAGACAGTCCAAGATGGTGCCAGGTCCAGTGTCTTAAGGCAGGTAGTGTGACTATGGGCCTTTCACAGGACAAGCTAACCGGCAATCAGGATCCCTGTGATGATTTATCTGTTTGTGAAGCACATTGAGTGGAAAAGGGTGCAGAGTTCAGAACAGTTCAGTTTCTCTAGGCTCTTCCTCAGGCAGCGCTCTTGGAACAAGACACACCTCCAGCCTTTTTGACAGGTGAGTTGCAGTATCGGGGGGGGGGGGGTCCTTTATAGGGTCACCAAAGTCCTGTAGAACCAGAGCTGTACATTTACACAAACTGCAAAACAGGTTGTGAAGACATTGTGGGATAACATGTTCCGCATATATGGTTTCCTACAGTGAATACATTCTGCTCAGAGAGCCCATTTTGAAAGTAAACTCACATCGAAACTCCTCAGGAATCACAAAGACACACAACTGCATTGGAAATGGGCAAACTGAAATGCTCAATAGGACTCTAGACAGTATGTTGTGTGCCCTACCACTGGCATCTAAACAACCTATTAACAGAAACAAACTCTGACCTTTGCTTGCCACCATCCATGAAATGACTGGATATGTCCCATTCAACTTGATGTTTGGTCAAGTCTCCAGACTTACCATAGATATGGTCTTTAAATAGGTCCTGAGAGACCCAGTCATGGTTGACTACAAGACCTATGTAGAGAAACTGACATGCCTCCATGTAGTTCCTGGCATTGTTCAACAGCATGCAAGAAAAGAACAATACCACCAAGCTGCTGGTTACAATAAGAGAGTTCATGGCACTCACCTGAATGTTGGCAATAAGGTTTTGAAGGCGAACAAAGCAGAGAGAGAGGACAGAGTAAATTAGCAGATAAATGGGAGCCCACCGTTTATACAGTCATAGACTGGAATCCTGGGTACTGACTGTGGGTCTATCTGAGTCTAAGATGCCACATTCTGGGCTCAGGGGCTCTGAACAGTTCCCAGGCTGATGGTAGCCAAAACCAAAAGGGAAAGAGGGGAAGCCTTATCCATGAGAGACCTACTGTACTGTATCTGGTTCCAGTGTGCTCCTTGATCCACACATGATTGACTCTGACTCTTCAGCTGATGTTCCTGACTTAGGTCAGATAGGTCCCTCTAAAGTTATCTCACCTAATGTAGTGACTGATAGTCAGGCACCAACATACAAGATCTAGAAGACATACAGTCAGAACCTCTACAGATGGGGCTGTTAAACATGGTGAACATGGTGAAAAAAAACATTTACCAGGGGTATTGCAGAAGGGGTTAACAGAAAGCCATCATCCTGACTCACCTCATTCTAGATGAGCTGAAAGAAGAAAAGGCATGAGTATTGTGTAATGTTTTTATTTAGTACATGTATTTAGATTTGGGTCATAAGGTGTTCAGTGGGAGAGTGTGCCAAGATTTCATGTGGTGCAAAAGGCACAACATTTACTAGAAGTAGCCATACCCTGATGAACAACTGGCTGCTTTGAACTTACTTTGTAAGTAGCGTAATGTGCTTTGTAGGAAATTAGATTCCCAGAGTTGTCTTGGACAAAGTGAATGTGAGCAAGGTGCTTTGTGTTCTTAATTTGCTTTTGTTATGCTACCTCATATGCAATCAGGATTTTTGCAAAAAAAAAGTGGGGTGAATGTAATGGATGAAAAGTGGGGGTTATGATGCTGGTCTAAATATTTGTTCATTTTACCAAAATCCTTCACTTGTTCTGCTATGGGTTAAGGGTTAGCTGTGGTATTGGGAGTTTCATTCTATGTTATTTTATACATATGCATTATTCAAATTTAACTAACCAAAACTTTACACAAGTAATTTGTGGAGATAATTAATGGCAAAAGTTAAGAAATGGGTCGCTATTGGTTATATGTAAGGACAAAGCACAACAAATATATGCAATCAAGATAAATAAAATAAACAGCTAGAGAGTGAAATGTTCAATGGCTTCTGTCAGGAAACAAGTTAGTTAGTAAGTAACTATGAGTAATAAGAGGAATTACTGTAGATGTAAAAAAAAAAGAAAAAAAAAGAATGAGGTGAAAAAGATAATGCAAAAATAAAATAAAATAAAAGTAATACAACTTAAAACAAGAAGGAGCAGGCCTACACGTGACAGATTTTTAGTTCTGCTAACTTTTGAGCAGAAAGAAGACTTCCAGAAAAGGTCCTTCTGGAAGAGACATACCAGTTTCAACTTAAAAGGACAGGAATAAAGATATGGGAAAAATGCATAAAATGCAATAAAATAAAAGAAGAAACCCTGATAGTGAGTAAAAGTGACTTTACTATTTACGGCCAAGGTAACTAAATGTCCAATACAAACGAATAGTCATACCGAAAATTAAAATAATAGTCAAATCTGCAGAGAAACATTTAGAGGTTCAAGGAAGAGGGTGTTCAATATAGGGAGATAAAGAAAAGGGAGTGATTTGGAATATGCAGCTGTAGAGGTTTGGTCAAAAGAAGGCAAAGTGAATATAAAAAATTTACAGCCCATTTAGGCAACTAGAGGATTTTAATGCACATAATACATTATGGAAAGATAGGAGTGATGTTAATGGGAATGTAATGGAATTTATGGAAGAGGAAGGATTAGTTTGCTTGAATGACGGATCAGGAACTAGATTAGATGTTGACTCCGTGGGGTACAGAGTCACCAATATATCTCACAATAATAACAAAAATGTCAGCTGATAAGTGTGAGTGGGAAGTATTTTGGTTAAGCACTATAGGTAGCAATCACTATCACATAAAAATCCAAATAGGAATGGAGTTAGAATTTGAACATGAAGTAAGAGAGGAGAATTGGATTATAGAAAAAGCATACTGGGATAAATTTAAAGAAATTAGTGAAGAGATTTTGATTAGTGATAAAAACCAATGGCATATTTAGTACAGCAGGAAGAGCGATTCCAAAACCTAAACCTAAGAAGTTAAATAATAACAACAAAAATGTAATATAAGAGAGCTGAAGGCAATTGTCATACAAACTATATGGAAAGCAAATGATTTGGGAATGATAAAGATAATGAAAGGAAATGGAAATGGTATTGCTATCCAGTATTGATTGAAGGTCAAAATGTAATTACCAATAGCATAGAGAAAGCTGAAGTAATAGCTGTGATGATGACGGCACTGCAGCCCCACTGTGTCCTCTAGCAGGCACTCCTCCCCACACAGTTATAGTGGTGCTGAACGGGCAGCACCCGGCAAGATAGGAGGGAAGTGCACGCCATTTCAGCACCTCCGCTGGAAGACAGCGGTGGCACACACAGAGGTCTGAACAGATGATGATTACTCTACCATACCCTCCACGAGGTGACAGCGTGCTATATAGAAGCACGGGCGTCAGTCTGTGGTGAGTCATGCTCTTGAAGAGACTTAATTGTGAGCTCTATTCTTGTGGATCGCAACAATGGGTCCTATACTATGCTTGGGAGATGAGGTAAGGAAAATTCAGGTGAGTAAGAAGTTAGTTGTTGAAGTTTGTTTTGCCATTGTAAAAGCATATGAAAAGTGGGTAACGGAATTCTTATTTGAAAGAACAATTATCACGATAATAAATGGGGCATTAATTGAAAGTTATAAGGTAGAAAAATGGTATTCCACAATAAAGTATAAGCAGCCCTCTGATATTTGCAAAAAAAAAACAAAACAAAACAAAAAAAAACACTGTATGCAGATGATGTTGTCATATTTAAAAGGGGGAAAAATTTTGGTGAATGAGATGCTGCAAGAACTAGATGTACTGTATCTCAAGAATGGGCCCTTCAAACTCGGTTTAGGATCTTGATTCGGTTTAGGATCTTCCTACTTTCTCAGGAAGGAAAATAAATATGAATAAATGAATATGAATAAATATGAATGATGTGCATACAGCAGAGTTAGTTGCAGTATGGTTGACACTGATAAATGTTAATTGCTTTAGATTCCAATTCAGCTTTACTAAGTCTGAAAACCTCTCAGTCTGAATCTAGACAAGACATCATATTGGAAATCATGTAATGGGTAAACACTCTACTAAAATCAGGAATTAATATCACCTTTATTTTGGTGCCAGCCCAAACAGAAGTAAAGGAATTGGCAGACAGATGTGCTAGGCAAGCAGCAGGAAAACTGAATAGAGACTTAAATTAAATACAGTAAAGCTGAAGTTAAACATATGATTAAAACTAAAGCAGGCATTAAATGGCAATATTTATCAGGGGCAATGAACAGACTGGAAGGCAGTTTTCTAATACTGAAAGTAAAGTGAGAAAGAGCTGGAACACACACAGAAATAAGCAAGAAGAATAAGTGTTGTCTAGGAACATACAGGATCAAACAGCACATTGTGAAGAAGCATGTTGTTGACCATATAACATGTAACACTACATTGTCCCAATTATCACCAAGAGAGACAAAGGTTAATTTCACAACAAAGAGAACAAGATAAGATTGGATTAAACATGATATACTGCAAAGAAGTTCAGGTGAAATTTGTTTCAACTATTTATTTATTTTTTGAGGATGACGCAATTAATTAAATTAAATTGTATAAGAATTTCTTTTTTTTTTTTTTTAATTGACCCACACTCCAGTCCAGAAGTTGGCCATAATGCACCATAAAAGCTAGTAGAAAAGGAAGAAGAAGAAGTGAGTTTCCAGTGAGGAAATTAGGTATTTGAAACCCTGTTTAATTCAGAATTTAATCCATTTATAAAGAAATGAGAAGTCTATAATTTTATTGGTATGTTTATTTTAATGTCAGAAGATGTTAACAAAACACACAGTAAAAAAAAATCCTAATTATTTATGAAATAATTTTTTGATCTCCTACAATCCAGCAAGAAATCAAGGTGAAGTACATGTTCAATATCACAACACAAGTAGTACTTAAATATTAACAAGCCAGCATTCACAGGTGGAATGGGCTACAAGACCATCAGCAAGTAACTTCCTGAGTAAGTGACAACTGTTGGTTCATTATTTGTAAATGGAAGAAAGACAAAATAACTGTCAGTCACCCTCAGTCTGGGGCCCCAAGGAAGATCTTGTCATGTTCAGCATCAATGGTCTTAAGAACGGTGAGTGTTAACGCCAAAACTACAAATTAGGAGCTTGTAAATGATCTCAAAGCCAGAGGGACTACAGTCACCATGAAAACCATTGGTACAGTAACACATTATGCCATTATAGTGTGCTGTACTAAATCCTGAAGTGCTTGGAAAGTATCCCAGCTCAAGAGGACCCATGTTCAGTACCCCAATGAACACCTGAATGATTATACTGAGGCTTGGGAGAATGTGATGTCACATGAAGACAAAATTTAGCTGTGTCGCATTAACTATGTCGCATTGTTGGGTTTGGAGGGAAAAGAATGCTGACTATACCCCCAGGAACACCATCCCTACTGGCAAACACAGAGAAGGAAGCATTATGCTCTGGGGTATTTTTCTGCGAAGGGTACAGGACGGCTGCATCACATGAAAGGAAAGATGGACAGGGACCTGTACTGTAAGTCATCAGTGTCCATTTTTTGTCCATCAGTGTTTTCTTTTCACCAGAATATAATGCAGGGTAGCTGGGATGACTGATGGAACCACATGTGTATTTGCAATTTTACTATGGCTCTCAAACTTGAGCAGAGAGCAAACATCAAATTCCTTGTCAAACTCAGGAAATCGGCAATGGGGACCCTTGAAATGCTTCACGGGCACATAAATCTAAAATGTCCAAGAAACTGAGTGCATCAGATCACCCTGACTACTGCCCTTCCTGAACTGTAAATACCACCCAAAACACACGACATGACTTCACTGACAAGGCACACCTGTTAACTAAAAAAGAAGTCCAGGTGACCACTAGGTCAGGAGAATTTTGTAGCAAACACCCTCTGTTCATCTGTTTCAAAATAAAGCTCTTATTTTATAATATTGAACATGTGTTTTCACTTTATATAAGGTGTTTGATCATCATAATTTAGAAAAATCTTTAAAAAACAAAAAAAAACAAAAACAAAGATTTCATGAAAACCTTTAATGAAAAGTTTATTTTTGTTGTACATTTTGCATTTCTTCCAGAGATAGTGATTCCCTTAGTACTGAGACATGCACATTTGATGAATTGAGGTCAAAATTGTCCATTTGCACATTATTTTTTTTTACTTTGCCTTTACTCATTTTACTTTTGTCAGATTCCTTGGTATGTATGTGTTTTTACTCATTTTGTCACATTTCTTGGTATGTATGTTCTTTGACTCATTGTGACATCACTGAGTGGGAAAGGCCAAAGGAGCAACATGCCTGAAAGTTTGAACTTCAAGAGCAGTGCAACTTTGTAGTTTTAGAAAAAGCTTATATGCATTATCTTTGATGTATTGGAAAAAGTTTGCTAAATTTGTATCCAGAATTAGATTTTAAATGCAAAATACACATAAAAAAAAAACCCCAATAACATTTTATTAAAAATACAAAAAAAAATTAAACATTAAATTAACATTACAAAAAATAACACTGCTAGTATGGACATATACCTTACCTTAGATAATTAGCTACATATGTAATTACTGATAATTACTGACAATTTACAAAAATGTGAATGTAATTTAAGGAAGCAGAAAAAAATACTATATAAATACTACAGTAATTGTTCTGTAAAAAAAAAAAGAAAAAAAAAAGAAAAGAAACAAATGTAATTTGTCATTATTGGCATAATCCTTAAAATAACAGTTGGGTTGTTAATTTACAGATAATGTCTCTAATTTTACAGAGTTTTGTATGCAATTAAAAAAAAATCAGAAACTTT
>JAOVYU010000047.1:7620608-7634391 GCA_025674565.1 Synodontis membranacea
CCTCCTCCGAGTCACTTATTTTCTGCAAAATCAAAGCTCAAATCAAAGCAAAAAATTGGCTGAGTGACAGCTCGTATCTCGAAAAACTCGTTAGTTGGGATATTCGTAAGTCAAGGTACTAATGTGTAGGATAACTTTGGTTTGGATCTGTCTATAACTGGATCTAAAACTAAGTTAAGGTCACCCCCAAGATTAAATGACGTGTTTAGATCAGGGAAATTATGAAAAAGTGGGTTTGGCCGTAGATGTTAACTAGAACTTTGTCCATTCCAAATAGTTTCCCCACTACTATTACATATCTGCCTTTGGTGTCTGACATTATTTTTGTCGATACAAATGGACCCAAACCCAAAAACTTCTCTCCTACACCACTCAAGGCAATTGATATTACACACATTATAAACTGTCTGATAAATTAGCAGTACTTGAAATAGAAAAAATGTAAAGCTTGAATAATTTAACAAATATGAACAATCATGTAAACCCACTTGGGTAATAAAAAGTCAACAAAGTGAAATATGATATTTTGAGTATGCAAAATATTACTCACAAAACTTGGAACAAAGGACTCATTTTATAGGCTTTCTGTCTCTGTCTAGTACTTAGACTCACTTGACACCCATTCATAAGTTGAGATGAACAACTGGGCTTCCTCCAGGGTCGAGAAGGATTTTTCCATTTTGGCAAGTGATTCTGAGTTTGGCCGGGTAAAGGACGCCAAACCTCACCCCCTACATCCCACAAAGCTGCCATCTGATGTCGCTGACTTTGGCTATTTTAGCAAATTTAGCTATTTCATCTTGATCCGCTGTTTCTCGCAAGCCAATTGTAGAATGTTTGCACATTCTTGGTAGTAGTGGAAGCGGGTCACAATGGTACACAGCGGGATCCCCTGCCTGGGAGTGATCTGAACGCCATGTCCAGCAGCGGCACTCCTATTTAAATGCTTAAGCCTGTGCCGAAACAGAGAATGTGGGGCAGTCTTGAGCCTCTGATACTCCAACGATCCTGACATTGTTTCACCGTGATCTCACCTCTAAATGGTCACATTTTATTTGCAGGAAGTCGGCCATTCCTATCAGCAATTTTAATTCTATCTGCAATTGTTAAATGTAAGCTGTGCATATAGATAGGCTTTCCTATATGCCTGTTACCATAACTATTAATGAAGCAAGCTCAGATGTAATGGACTCCTTGTATTCTTTCAGCTCAGACCTTACTGTCTTAATGTCAGATCTGATTGTTGCTATTTCACTCTCCAGAACTGCCCGAATTTCAGTTTTTAGAGTTTCCACCAAATCTTTGTGGAATCAGGACAGAATCACACTTTTCTAAGACCTGGTGTCTGTCGTTGACATCTGCTTCTAACTCAAGGTCCTTTTTTTGAGGGAGAAGCAGACTGCGGACTGGGGTTGGTGTTACAAGCCTAGAGGTCAGAAGAGTTGTTTGTTTTCCTTTAGACAATTTACCAGCCATTTGGGTTTTAACTCTACACAGAGTTATATCTCCACAAAGTATTTCTTGCTTAAGTGTGCCGGAAAAAAAAATAATAATTTATTTGCTCTGCGGAGCTCAGCAACAAACAGCCTATTCCATAAACATTAACTGAAGCTCTTAACCTGAATCTGCTTAATTGTTTTCGTTGCACTGCAACCAAATGACTTTCTGGTTAGATATTTACACTAACGTGCAGGAGTACTTAATAAAGTGGATGGCGAGTGTATTCACTATACAATTACCATAAATAGGTTGACACATACTTGGGATAAGAGCCACCGGTCGCACTTTCAAAGAGGATCCAATAACAATGAGAAGATCCACTTCATCCTTGTCCTGCTTCATGGCCCTATGAAAAGCTTCTGGAAGGTTCTCTCCAAAGAAAACAATGTCTGGTTTCATAATAGCGAAAGGGGTATTAGAGCACCTTGGACAATGGGGAACGACCTGCAAAAATTATTTAAAAAAAAAAAAAAAGAAAAAGAAAGAAAAAAAGATTAAAAGGGCATCAACAGCAGCTTTTTTTCCTGTTGTCACAGTATTGCTAAGAAAAGCAATAATGATGTGTTTTCTGGTAATTTTCCCTGCTCAAATGCTTCACAGACATGACAATAAAATGGTTGAATTTGTGACACTGACAAAACCCAATGGCAGAAATGTTTTTTTTTTCTCTCTCATTTTCAAAGCCTAAGGTTGACAGGTATGATTTGTTTTTACTTGCAATTAACTTGTTTTCGAGTGCTCCATCACCTCACTATTAAAGAGTTTCATGGTATTTTGATGAAATGTTGGCCTGATGGCATATCTAATTGCTTGACTGATTTACATAATGGTCAGTAACATCTGAAATATGCCACATCCCCAATAAATCTAAAAAAAAAATATTAATATGGAGAACAGCTCAGAACAGAAGGAAAGAGATTAGTAGGAGTTTTTTCAACTGTGTAAGATTTTTACTGTTATTTTCACCCACCAACTTTAAAGAGTATGATATCCTAGACTATAAGGTGGTTATTGGAGTTAAGCCATATGTTTAAGCTGTGGTCAACCATCAGTGGCATTACCAATGACGGGCAGCTTGTAGTTTCACCAGCAGGCATCTGAAGCCTCTTTAGCCTTTTAGCTAAAGAATTATCATTATTTGTTTTCTGTCTAGGTTATAATTCAGTGATGGATCAAAACTTAACTTGGCACAGTACAGTCGTGGCCAAAAGTTTTGAGAATGACACAAACATTGGTTTTCACAAAGTTTGCTGCTTATTTTTATGAGGGCAATTTGCATACACTCCAGAATGTTATGAAGAATGAATGAATCAGATGAATTGCAAAGTCCCAAAAAACTTAATCCCAAAAAACCCATTTCCACTGCATTTCAGCCCTTCCACAAAAGGACCTGCTGAGATCATTTCAGTAATCTTCTCGTTAACACAGGTGAGAGTATTGACGAGCACAAACCTGGAGATCATTCTGTCATGCTGATTTAGTTAGAATAGCAGACTGGATGCTTTAAAAGGAGGGTGTTGCTTGAAATCATTGTTCTCCCTCTGTTAACCTTGTTTACCTGTAAGGAAACACGTGCAGTCATCGTTGCATTGCATAAAAAGGGCTTCACTGGCAAGGATATTGCTGCTACTAAGATTGCGCCTAAATCAACCATTTATCGGATCATCAAGAACTTCAAGGAGAGAGGTTCAATTGTTGTGAAGAAGGCTTTAGGGCGCCCAAGAAAGTCCAGCGCCAGGACTGTCTCCTAAAGATGATTCAGGATGATCAGGGTGCCACTAGTGCAGAGCTTGCTCAGAAATGGCAGCAGGCAGATGCGAATGCATCTGCACGCACAGTGAGGTGAAGACTTTTGGAGGATGGCCTGGTGTTAAGAAGAGCAGCAATGAAGCCACTTCTCTCCAAGAAAAGACTCAGGGACAGGCTGATATTCTGCAAAAAGTAGAGGGATTGGACTGTTGAGGACTGGGGTAAAGTCATTTTCTCTGATGAAGCCCCTTTCCGATTGTTTGTGGCATCTGGAAAAATTATTTTCTGGAAAAGAAAAGGTGAGCGCTACCATCAGTCCTGTCTCATGCCAACAGTAAAGCATCCTGAGACCATTCATGTGTGGGGCTGCTTCTCATCCAAGGGAGGGGGCTCACTCACAATTTTGCCTAAGAACACAGGCATGAATAAAGAATGGTACCAAAACATTCTCCGACAGCAACTTCTTTCAACCATCCAAGACCAATGCCTTTTTCAGCATGATGGAGCACCGTGCTATAAGGCCAAAGTGATAACCAAGTGGCTCAGGAACAAAACATTGAAATTGTGTTTCCATGGCCAGGAAACTCCCCAAACCTTAATCCAATTGAGAACTTGTGGTCAATCCTCAAGAGGCAGGTAGACAAGCAAAAACCCACAAATTCTGACAAACTCCAAGCATTGACTATGAAAGAATGGGTTGCCATCAGTCAGGATTTGGCCCAGAGGTTAATTGACAGCATGCCAGGGCGAATTGCAGAGGTCTTGAAAAAGAAGGGCCAACACTGCAAATATTGACTCTTTGCAAAACTTGATGTAATTGTCAATAAAAGCCGTTGAAACTTATGAAATGCCTGTAATTATAATTCAATACACCACAGACAAAACTGACAAAAAGATCTAAAACCCTGAAGCAGCAAACTTTGTGAAAACCAGTATTTGTACCATTCTCAAAACTGTTGGCCACGACTGTACTGAAAAACTGCTAAAGTTATATTAACTTTTACTGACGAAGACGCATCAATGGCCACATTCAGTATGCAGTAGCAAGACATTTCAGCATTAGAAAAAGTCACAAGTTGGCAAAACATGCTTCGGAAAAGTGCATAACCTTGATCTTGAAAAAGTTCACCCTCACTGAAACAAAGAGTCTAACTGAAACTCAACTAAGGAATGGGTGGACCCGGGCACACTATGTTGGAAGACGTCCAGCCAAAAACATACTAACAAACTGCACGTGCTAATAGGCTGCTACTGTAGAGCAAGAGACTGTCACAGGGGATGGATATATAACCCTTGGCAAAAAATATATAGAAAAACTACTCTTAGGGGATGTTAAAAACAAACGAACAAAAAAAAACCAACACAGATATGACACAAAATTAATTTATGTGGCATCTGCACTTCTTGCTTTGTAAAACATACACAAAAAACTAATTGTTGTAATTATTATTTTCTTCATATTAAGTACATGAGGGGAAAAAATAGAGAATCATTTATCAAAAATACATAAATAAACAAACAAACAAATACATAAATATATAAACCATCACAATTTATACTTTGTTGCACCTCCTCTGGCTTTAAAGACATCTTGTATTCTTTGAGGAATGGACTTAACTAATTAAAAACAATATTCTTCATAAGGTTTCTTCAAACTTCCTCATATAGCAGTTGACAGATCAGCTTTGCAGGATGGAGTCTTGTCATGGACATTTTATATCAATTTGCACCATCCAAATTTTCCATTTGCTTCTCTTTAGCCCACTGCAACCTTTTCTTCTTCTGTTGGTTTTGCTGTATGTAAATGTCATTTCCTTCAGTCAATTTCTTACAGTTTGGTCACAAATATTGACTCCTGTTTCTGGACATTTGTTTTTAATTTTTTTTTTTTTGTGCATTTTTTAAGGCATATTGCTTTGAGTTTAACTTTTACTAATTAATTTAAATTTAAAGTTACATTGATTACAATTTAATGTATTATTTGTGAGGTCTGTTATATAAAGTCAGAATGTTCAGTTGTTAAATAAATTAGTTTCTGTTGTATCTGCTAAATCATTTTTTTTTTTTTGCTTTGCCACAAATTAGAACAGCTGAATGAAGAGCCTCCATGAGAAGTGATTCCATATTTTTTGCCAGGGGTTGTACATGTGTGTTCTAGAGACTGTTTAATTGGTTAAAAACAGTATCCTCTGAAAGTATTGGATAAAAGATCAAAAGAGGAATGAGAATAGGTCAGAACTTTAATTTTAAACAAATTAGAACATGGAACCTTTGGTGGCAAATTATATATCATAATATAGATCCCTTAGGTCCTGTAAAGTTTGTGGCAAGGTGCATTATACTGCTGAAAGAAGCCACAGCCATCAAGGAATACCATTTCCATGAAAGGGTGTACATGTAACAATGCTTAGCTATGTGGCATCCTGACCATGTACATAAATGGTCTGCAACAATGCTTAGGTAGGTGGTACGTTTCAAAATAACATCCACATGGATGGCAGGACCCAAGGTTTTCCAGTATCTCGTCCGTTGGATCGGACCATATGGGCCAGCCTTTGCTCCCCACTTGCATCAATGAGCTTTGGCCGCCCATGACCCTGTCACCAGTTCACCACTGTTACTTCCTTGGAGTAATTTTTATAGGTACTGACCACTGCAGACCGGGAAAAACCCCTCACAATTTGGCCCTGGTCAACCTTGCTCAAATCCTTATGCTTGCCCATTTTTCCTACTTCTAACACATCAACTTTGAGGACAAAATGTTCACTTGCTGCTTAACATATCCCACTAACAGGTGCCATGATGAAGAAATAATCAGTTATTCACTTCACGTCAGTGGTTATAATGTTATACCTGATCAATGTATATAAAGAAAATACACACACATGCACACAGTGCCCTCCACAACTAAAAATATTCTGCAAAAATATTAAATATTCACTCAAGAAATTTTCAACAAAAAATTTCTCCAATAATTCACAGTAAATCTGAATGAGCCCACACAAGTTGTGCACGAACAAACTGCCTCTTTCCAACTCATGGGAAGCGAGAACTCGCTTACACGCACACATGAAAACTAACACTTTCCTTGTGAGGACCATCCTAATGACCTCAGAAGGCCAAAACTGTCAGACCTTTCTATCTGTGTGAGGACATTTCATTCCCATAAGGATAGAAAAGCACGGCCAAACATGACAAATGAAGCGTTTTCTTTTTAAGGTATGTTTGAGAATAGGACTCATTGCCTGAATAATGTGTTTTCATTCCTCTATGTGTTTCCAGTCACAACATTGATGTTCTGAGTTACATACAGTCAATTTATGTATTTTTAGTGCAATAGCTGTATTTTATGTAAAGAAATCCATTTCCAAAAACACAAAAATGTTTGGTGTAAGTTTAACTGAAAAATTCTCCAGATTCTGAAACAGACATCCCATTTCCATAGAGATCTATTTATTCAAAGTTTTATAAAATTAACTCCTCTGCAGCTCTGCACCCTGTATCAAGATCACCTCCACTCTTGCTCTTATTTTGTTTCAATACCTTTAATCTACTAATTAAACTAAATAACATTATTTTTTGCCAACATAAGCACCAAGTCTGTTACAAACACACAACTTCCTATTGCTGTGTAATACAGTCCACAAAAAAAAAAAAAATGAGAAAAAAAAAAAGGAAATAAAGTGACCAATGACCCATTTTGCCACACAAATTCCTCTTGTGGTCAAAACAAAAAAGGCCACTAGACAAAATTATATATGCAAACTCACACTGAATCAAAGTGATTCTCGCATCAACTTTTAAGACTACATAATCTTTTCATCTCAATCTACTTTAAATAAATAAATAAATAAATAAATAAATAAATAAGGAAACACAAACGCAATGAATTTCTCAGAAATTTGACATCTCAAGGATTGCTGGCCCCACCATACCCACTAAAGTAAATTTGGTTTGTACACAGGGTGGTCATTACAAATGGTTGAAGTAGAATATCGGGTCAGTTGGGTTACACAAACTGTTCCGATTCTGAGCCAGTTCACCCATATACTGGTTAAATAGGCTCTTTATCCAGAACTCAACCTTCACAGTAATGATCCATCAACAGTGAGCCAGTTGGTCAAAGTAATCCTATTGTTCAAGGAACTGTTATCTTTTGCTTCTTCCCTTTGTTGTGATTCCCCCTCTGCACGCTGACAGCTTCACATAAACATTCCATTCCCAGACAACTATTCTCTTCCAAGTATCACTAACCTTAACCACTGTTAAGGTACCCAGAGACCACTCAGTTAGCCACAAAGACTATTTTAATGACAACCAGGGAACTATTTGTTTGTTTTCTTTCATTTTGTTACTGGTATGACGGTTTGCCTACTTTAACTTTGTCATTTCTAATACCCAATTTCCAGTCTCTCATGCATCCCCAATAACATGTTATTTTACTTTTTTTTTTTAGGTGCCCAGGTTTAAGGTCTCAGTGTACCAGTTCAATCAGTAACTTTTCCTAAGTGAATCACCACTCTTCATATACATTAGAAAAAAAATTCAATGTTTAACTACCAACAGTCAAAATGTCATACAGCGCAAGCCCCTTTGACCCATGGGAAGACATAGGAGCCTGGCTGGACTTCCTGCCCAGCAGGGGTAACCACTTGCAGTCACAAGGACCTGATGAAATTGATCAAGGCACTGTCCAAAAATACAGGAGCAAGGAACTCACTAAATTACTGGCCTCCTACAACCTCTTAGCCAGACCAAAACTAAGCCAAGGGGAAGTATCCCAACTACACCACTAAATTTAAATAGATACGCAACAGGAGACAGCCACCCAACGACTGCAGTTACAAGTCAAACAGAACGTAAATCAAGCAGCTCAGAGTCACATTAACCAATTTGAGCTGGAACTACGAAGCAAAAAAATGCCTACCCAATGATGAGGAAGGTGAAAGATCAAGAGAGAGAATGAAAAGCTTAGACAGGCCATGGAAGAGCTCTATTTTGCTGTCAACCACCAGGAGCAGTAGGCAAAAAAAAAGAGCCTCGAAGCACAACTAGATCAAGGTGAAACTCTACTAACCAAGAGTTTCAAGACAAACACTGTCAAATTAAGGCCCTAGAGAACTACATACACATCCACAACCTAAACTGATAATTGACACACTGAAAAGAACAACTCCGCGAATCTGAACAAAGCTGCCCAGCAGACTCAGAAGAGATGTACTTGATAACACAGAAATTGGGAAAGTTATATGAGGTAAAGTGAGAACTCACAAATGTCTTGCAGCCCAGTCAATATAAAGGGACTCGTTAAGGTGTTCCAAAATGTCAACACAGTAGCCTTACTGTAAACCACGATATCCATACATACCTACATGATATCGACTTCCACTGCAGCTTCCTCAACCAGCAACCAAATCGAGAAAAGAATGACTCCAAGTTGCTACAAAAAGCATTAACAGGACCAAACACCTTTGCACCAACAAGTAACAACACCAACTGGAGAATCGAATAGCAGCACTTGATACCACAACAATCAGTCTTCTTGAACAGGGTCCCTATGACAAACCATCCCGGGTGCCCTAAAGCGCTGTCCTGCTTGTGTCCCTTGACTCGGTTCACAAACGATTCAAGGATGACTCCTTCCCAATCCCTATCCAGGCACCTGCATCACAACTCCTGGGTAACTCAGTGGAGGGACAGCCAGGAGATTCTACTTATCTATTACTCTGGAGGACGCAGTGACTCTTGAGGCTCACGTCTAAAGAGCAACCCTGATGTCAGCCAGACTCTTCACCCAGGTGCAGGATCTAGCTGCCAAAAGAAACAAAACCATTCAGTCCAAGAATTGCTCTCTAGATGTGCAGGCGTACTCATCCATGGGCTCCCAGACAGACCACAATACTAATCCACCTGTCCACTGGCCTAATGAACCATCCAATAAACATATCCCAAGTGGAATCCATTCCTTTCATGAAAGATCTGCTGTACCTATTCAAGCTATTTTGGACTTTCAACATCTGAAAATTTGGGTACAGGTCCGAGAACATTTAACTTCTTAAATCTCTCTGCAACCATATGCCATGCACTAGGCACTGCACCCAACCTTAACTCACAGTTAAGCCTTAGCTCACAGGCCACATCTCCACACCAAAAATAAAAGCCAGAACCATGAGTGCACTTTTGACCTTACACCAGGGCAATACTGACACACAATCAGAAATATCACACAGGTAACAGATATTGTAATGGCCATGAGAGTGGAGAAATCAGCTATTGGGCAGGAGTTATATAGTAGGCGGACTCCAACCCTTTTATATCACACACACACACACACACACACACACACACACACACACACACACACACACACACCAATAAGTTAATATCAAGATTTCCACCAAGCACAGATCCTGAATCAACATCAGCCACATACATCTGTGCCCTGGACCTCATCTGAAACATGCAATCTCTAAGGCACAAGTCAAGTTATTGTAAAATTAATAATGAATTTTTACTTTTATTATAAAGGTTGCTTTTTGTTATTTAGAATAAAGATAATTATACCTGTCTGTATATATCTTCCCTTATGGCATCACAATCAACTTTGTGTTTACACACAAGGCAGGATGCAGTTGCAAAGGAACCTGGAAAAAATTACATTACCATAAAAAATTAGCCAAATTAGCAATTAAATTAGCAATTAATTAATTGTAAAATAAATGGTAGAGCTTTCTTTCAAGATCTCAAATAAAAACACAAAAGAAAGCTCGGACTAGTTGTGCAGCTGTTAAAACAGCTTTGATATAGTAGTGTTGGAATATAATTTATTACAAAAACAAAAGCAAACAACAACGAAAAAAAACATGGTGCAAGACCACCTTTTATAATCCATTACAGTTTTCACTAACAATTATAGAGCTAAATCACAGTTTTGAACAAGTCTGGCACTGAAAAAAAATTGGCATTGATTAAAAAAATTGGCAAGTGGATATCATCCTAACCATCATAACCAATACCATCTAGGAGCAGTACTGCCAAGATAAGTGGAGAGAGAAAAACAAAAAAAAAAAACAAAAAAAAAAAACAAACACTCTTTCTTTGGCATTTGGTGGCACTATACGAGAGTCATTCGGAGCATTCGGAGAGTTGAGTTTTATTCAAATATCACTGAAAAGTCACTATTTATGTGGCCAGATGGTGGTGCTATACCAGAGAGTCACTTTCAGCAGGTGGATATGAAAACCATCATAATAAATAACTATAGCAACATAGTAACAAAACTAGGAGTATACCCGAAATGAGTGAAAAAGCCATTCTTTCTGTTGCCAAATGGTGGCATGATACCAGAGTGTGACTCCGGGTGTGTGGATATCATCCTAACCAATACCCTGTGAAGTTTGAGCCATATGAAGAGATACATGGGTAATTTAAGACACATTTCTGTTTGGATTCCGAAACAAGTAACAAGTTTCTACATTTCAGCACCTCACAAGATACCAGAAAACACTAGACAATTTAAAATCAGCAACATCAGAAAAAGTTGGGACAGTATGAAAATAGGAAAAAAAAAAACAAACAAACTTTTCTTACATTTACTTTTATCATTGCAGACAGTATAAACCCATGATGCAAGATAATTCATATTTTTTCTGGTCAACTTAATTTGTCAATATGCAACATTACTGAATTTCAAGCTTGCAACACACTCCAAACAAAGTTGTGACGGGGGCAATTTAGAGCTAGTAATGACATAAAAAAAATTAAATAAATGACGTGATTTCAAACAGGAGACTGTTAGCATGATTTGGTAAAAAATCAATATCCATGAAAGGCAGAGTCTGTAAGGACCAAATATGGACAGAGGATCTTCAGTTTGTCAACATATGCATGATAAAATTATTGAAATGTTTAAAAACAATGTTTATCAAAGAAAGATTAGAAGGGATTTGCATATTTCTCCCTCTACAGTGCATATCATTATTAAATGATTCAAGGAATGTGGAGGAATTTCATGTGTAAAGGGCAAGAGCGCAAGCCTAAGCTGAACACCCATGCTCTCTGATCCCTCAGACTGCACTGCATCAAAAACTATCATTCATCAACAGCTGATATAACCACATTGACAAGAGATTACCTTTGCATCCCTTTGTCAAGCACAACAATATGGTGCTGGATACAGAAATGGCACAAATGGCACTGTGTCAAAACAAAGCTCTATGTTAACCATGTCCGGAAGCGATGTCAACTTCTCTGGGCTCAGAGGCATCAGGGATGGACCATCACACTGTGGAAATGTGTACTGTAATAATTTTTTGGAAGAAATTGATGCCATGTGCTCAAGACCAAAGATAAAAAAAGGACCATCAAGTGTGATATCAGCAACAAGTTCAAAAGTCAGTGACTGTCATGGTATGGGGTTGTGCCCTTGGCAAAGGTAATTTACACTTCTATGATGCCAGCATTAATGAAGAAAAGTACATTGAGATTTTAGAGCAACAAACAATACCACATGCTGCACACATTGCAAAGGCATGGCTGAGGAAGATGGCAATATGCGTACTGTCTGCAGTCCTGACCTGTACCCAACAGAGAAGGTGTGCACAATTTTGTAAAGAAAAAATGCAACAATGACAGTTTCACACCTTAAGATGTATTTGCAGAAAAAATGGGACAAAATAACACCTGAAACACTTAATTGCTCGGTATCCTCAGTGCCAAAATGTCTCCAGTGTTGGAATGGCAACGTGGTAAATGCTTTACCGTCCCAACTTGTTTTGGCATGTGATACAGGACTGAAATGCAGTAATGGATCAATATTAAAACATTTAATTAAGTTGACCAGACAAAACATGAAAGCTCTTCAAATCAAAACAAATTTGTTTATAGAGCACACAGGGACGGTTTTTGAAATGGGCGACATGGGCTGCGGTGGGGGCGGCATTGGGCACTCAGCAAAAAAAATTTTTCTTTCTTTTTTTTTTTTTTGATGTCGGGCCCATGCTGCCCCGACATCATGCCAAATAGGTTTTCTATTGCCATTTGCGAGGTGTGCCTGCTGCTTGCAAACAAACACAAAAGCACCAGACATTATGATATAGACTTATAACCTGCACCGATGTGTTTTGTAAATTCTATCACACCCATATGCAGGAAGTGAGCGCAAGCTGTCGAAAGGGGGTGCTCCCAAATAAAGGACATTTCATTCATAATATTGTCAATCCAAGCCCATGTCATCACAATTAATTTTTCCTGGGTTGTGCGAAATCGCAGGAAAAAAAAGAAAAAAACCTATACAAACCGAATCTGCACACTAAGATGTAGGTCCATTAGTTTACAACGTTGTTGTGATTCTTGGGGGATGGGTGCTGATACTGGAGTGTAAATTAACACTGATGGAAGATGGACAAAAAAAAGGTCAAAGCCATCAGGTGCTCAGTTCAGAAAAAAGAGAAAAGAAGTGGAGGAGAAACAAGCTAAAGATAAAGGTAAGCAGATGTGTCATTGGATAATGGCAGGTATTATGCATGATGTGTATCCTGAAACAAGACAACATTAATTAGTATGGACAGGGAAAACTTCTGTTTACGTTTGTTATCCACTTAGCTATGATAGTAAACAGTAGACAGACAGTAGACACTGATGTGGCTTATTGAATCTTTTGGACCGTGTTCAGCATAATATTAATTAGCCATTAATTGGAAGAGGTGTACTGTTGATTTGTTTCCTATTCTCAATGTATGATGAATTATAATGGCTGTTTGTTAGCCAAATTAAATTCGGTATGGTTCCGACAACAGTTTTTACAATAAAATATGCTAATGTACAATCCTTGATATGTTTTATGTGTCTGTATGTGTATCTGTGTGTGTGTGTGTGGGGGGGGGGGGGGTAAGTGCTTTACATTGCAATTAAGTTATCTATATATATAAAAATCTTTTCGTGTTTGAAACGGATATGACGTATGACCATAGACCATATGATTGGAAGCTGCGTAACTCGCGCTTAGCCTAGCTGATAGAAGGCCGCAACTAACTGCAGAGAACCATAATGGGACCAGACACGTTTGAATACAGCTTAAATTAATTGGGTTTTATCATATTTTAGTATATTTAAGTCTTATGCAGACTTAGTGAGCAGTTTCTATAAGATGTTGAAATGGGAGGACCTCTCCATTAGCACTAGCATTAGCCGCTAATGTCCGGGTCTCGCTATTTCAACATCTTACAGAGACAGCTCTGCATACAAACTCTGCATAAGACTTAATTATATTAAAATATAATAAAACCCAACTAATTTGATTTATATTCATGTGTATTTGGTCTCATTACGGTTCGCTGCAGTTTGCAGTGCTAACTAATACGGGTAGCTGGGGAGCTCACTCTGTCTCTCAACTCTCACTCTCACACACAAACACACCTAACCCCGCCCCCACGGTCTCTCCCTAACAACTCCCCAACCTGCAGTTACTGTACATTGATAGCGGCTTTTTTGAGTTTTTTTAGGTTGGGATACCTGATAACGCTATTCTATGTTT
>JAOVYU010000047.1:7721742-7733032 GCA_025674565.1 Synodontis membranacea
AAACCTGCCAAGAGAGGGTCGTCCACCAAAACTCACAGACCGGGAAAGGAGGGCATTCATCAGAGCAGCAACCAAGAAGCCAAAGATAACCCTGAAGGAGCTGGGCGTCTCTACTGCAGAGATGGGAGTAAGTGTGTATAGGACCACTATAAGCCACACACTGCACACAGCTGGGCTTCACTGAAGAGTGGCCAAAAAAATAAGGCACAGCGTTTGAAATTTGCCAAAAGGCGTACTGGAGACTCCCCAAACATTATGAGACTTTCTGGCCATCAAGGACAACGCTATATCTGGTGCAAACCTAACACCTCTCATCATGCTGAGAACATCATCCCCACAGTGAAGCATGGTGGGGGCAGAATCATGCTGTGGGGATGTTCATCATCAACAGGGACTGAGAAACTGGTCAGAATTGAAGGAAAGATGGATGGCACAAAATATAGAGAAATTCTTGAGGGAAACCTGTTTGAGTCTTCCAGAGATTTGAGACTGGGACAGAGGTTCACCTTCCAGCAGGACAATGACCCTAAACACACTGCTAAAGCAACAGTGCAGTGGTTTAAAGAGAAACAGGTAAATGTCCTGGAATGGCCCAGTCAAAGCCCAGACCTCAATCCAATTGAGAATCTCTGCTATGATTTAACGATTATTGTACACAAGCAGTGCCCATCCAACTTGAAGGAGCTGGAGCAGTTTTGCAATGAAGAATGGGCAAGAATACCAGTGTTTAGATGTGCCAAGCTTGTGGAGATGTACCCAAAGAGACTTCTGGCTGTAATTAATGCAAAAGGTGGCTATACAAAGTATTGACTCTGGGAGGAGGTGAATAGTTATGCATGCTCAGGTTTTCTTTTTCTTTTCTTTTTTTTGTCTTATTTCTTGTTTGTTTCACAATAAAAAATAATTTGCATCTGCAAAGTGGTAATTGTGTTGTGTAAATAAAAAGGGAGGGCATTGATACTCATCCACCAGTTTTCCAGCACTGCTGAAAAACACTGTAGCATCGGGCTGTGCCACCATGTGTATTTACCTTGAGTGAAGCTGGTTTTAGTGTTGCTGGAGTTGCTCAGAGGGAGTATGTGGGATCCTTGTTGTTCCACTGGCTGAGATTCTTACAAGATGGCAGAACATGATAGGCAGCCTTGATGGTAAATCTCACTCTGAATGGCTCCACCTCCCACATCTCTTTCCAGGAGATCTTTCTTTTCTCCACTGCTTCCTTAGCTCATCCATTGCCCTTTGGCTTGCCTGAGCCATGACCTTGCTTCCACCTCCTGCTGACGTATCTCTTGCAACATGAGCCTGCATCTCTGAGACAGAGTAGCTTTGTTCTAGACTGGTGTTCTGGAAAAGAACACTTCTCCCTTGCTGAACTTGGCCAACAGAGTTCCTGTGCTTGAGCACCACCTTTGCCTGCTTGGTTGCTTCTGATATGGTCCATTTCCTCCCAGTATCCATAATGGGGACTCTTGGAATCATCTCATTGCCAATGTAAAAGCATTGGTCTGACAGTTTCCCCTTGACAATGGAGACAGCTCTCGACAGCTGTTCAGTTCTATAGGCCCTAGTCATGGTGAGTGTTGTGAGGTTGTCTGGTGTATGGCCTGATAGGTGACAGTCTTATGTGCTGTCCTCTAACTACCTATCGAGATGCTCTAATGATCACCTCCATGGCCATATTGAAGGCTCGATGTGACATGATGCAGCCAGGCATGATTTCCATTTTCAGATGTTGCCATGCTGTGATGCAGTCTGCTGTCATCAAACATACAGTAGTTGCACATCCTGGAAGCAGACCTTGACAAGTCTTGTGAGGACACAAAATGCTCATCTCATCATCAAAATGCCAACTGAAGGAATATTTTTGAAAGAAATGTGTTCATCACTCCTGTACAGTTGCAGAAATGTATAGAACCTACGCCGAGTTGTATTGAAGCTGATCTTGTCTCCATGGTGGCCCAGTGTTTGCCTAGACATTGTGGCATGGTTTATAATTTGTCACCTGTTGTGCTGGTTAGAGTATTTCATAAACTGCTGATCTCCTGGAATTTCACACACAATAGTCTCTAGAGTTTCTGCACAGGTTCTGCAGACTGAAACACCTTGATCAGAGAGATTAGAGGATAATGACCAGACTGGTCGACAGGGAGTCTACAGTAACTCAAATAATCTTGGCTAGCAGGAGTGGACAATGTAGTCTACTGCTTTTGCAGCCCATCCACCTCAAGGTTTGATGTTTTGTGTATGCTGAGATGCTTTTCTGCTCACCATGGTTGTAAACAGTGAGCTCTTATATTTTCTCTGGCAACCCAAACCAATCGTGACATCTTTGTCTGACCTCTCTAATCGACGAGGGGTTTCCAATCACAGAACTGTTGCTCAACAATGAAAAATGTAAATGTTATGGCTTACGGCGCTGTTTGGTTTCTGTATAGAAGTGTTCGTTTCCAACGTTCCATATACTCCACCCCATCAGCTCAATAGAGACATTCACCTGGCCCTTTGTGGACTTTATGTAGAGGATCACTCCATAATCTGTACCACTATAACATAACAATGTCAATAAAATAGCTCCAAATATTTATCATGTTATACAGGTATAGTATCATTCTACATGTAAGCAATTTCTTTGCAGCTTAAACATTTTAGCATCTGTATTTCTTTTGGATGCAAATTGCAGTCTGCACCTTGTTTTTGTGTCTTGCTGCCTGTTCGCTATCATCCTCTTATCTTGTGAAGAATGAAGACATGGTGTGACAAATGAATTCTATTGGCCTAGTTTATAATTAATGACCAACTGATTACTGAGACTATTATCTCATTTTAATGAGGGTCATCGCCCCCCCCCCCCCCCCCCCCCCCAGTGTTTTTTTTTTCTTAAGGCATTCAGTGATAAATTCAGATTAGATAAGACATCTTTAACCTTTTTTCCCTTATTCTCCAGTCCAAGGCACAATACATAATATGGACCACAAACGAAACTTATGCATAAGCACTTAATCATACTATAGACCAGAAAGTCACACAGGCATATGTTGTTTTATTTTGAGGATAGAAAAACCATGTATTAATCCATCCATTATCTATAGTGCTTATCTGTTAAGAGTCATGGGTAAGTTGGAGCCGCTCCAAGCTGACTTTGTATGAGAGGTGGCGTATACCCTGGGCAGGTCATCAATCCATCACAGGGCTAACATAGAGAGACAAAGAGCCATTCACACCCACATTCACACCTATGGGTAATTGGAGTAGACAGTTGACCTAATACGCTCTTTCAATTCTAGGGTTTCATGTATCAGGACATAAAAATAATCATCTGGTCCTTACCATGTTCTAAAATTATTTAATCTAATCACAAGTGTAAAAAAAAACACACACACAACAGATTCCACTTTGTCATTATTTCTTAAACAAAAAGAAGCCAAAATAGAGAAGCTATATGTGAAAAAATAAGTACACCCTGTGATTCAGTAACTTGTAGAACCACCATTTAAAAGCAATGACATGAAGTAAACATTTTTGTATGACTTTATCAAGCAATCAACATTGCTTCAGCTCATTGAGGTTTGCAGACATTCTTTTATGCACAGCTGTCTTGATTCTTTTCTTGTTCAGTCATTCTGTTGTAGATTTGCTGGGGTACTTGCGATTATTGTATGGTTGCATGACCCATGAAAGCTTTAGCTGTCAGACAGATTGCCTCATATTTTACTCTAGAATACTTTGGTATACTAAGGAATTTCTGCAACCATACAACCATCATGCTTGACAGTTGATATGAAGTGATTGTGCTGATATGCTTGCTTTGTTTTTCGCCAAACATAGCACTGTGCATTATGGCCAAACTTCTCCATACACCACGCTGTCATATTCTTTATAGAGATAAGAGACTTTCTCCTAGCAACTCTTCCAAACAAGCCATACTTATTTAGTCTTTTTCTAATTGTACTGTCATGAACTTTAACATTTAACATGCTAACTAAGGCCTGTAGAGTCTGAGATGTAGCTCTTGGTTTTTTTTTTTGTTTTTTTTTTGTTTTCTGAGCAGTGCATGATTTAACCTTGGAGTGAATTTGCTGGGATGTCCACTCCAGGGAAGACTGGCAACTGTCTTGAATGTTTTTCACTTGTGAATAATCTTTCTCATTGTAGTAAGATGGAAATGGCCTTATAACCCTTCCCAGATTGCTTCTCTAAGATTATTGCTGATGTTATTCCTCCTTGGCATTGTGTTGAGAGGTGGTCACACTTTCTGATGATCAGTTAATCAAGTGCATTTGATAAGCAGCAACCGGATGCTACTAACCCTCTTAATTTTTATGGAAGCAGTAAGGGTGTGCTTAGCTTTTCACATATGGCTTCTTCATTTTGGCTTCGGGCTTTGTTCAGCAAATAAATGACATGGTGTGTTTTTTACACTTGAGGTTAGATTTAAATAAATTTAGAACCTGGTAAGGACCAGATAATTTTGTACTATGTCCTAAAACCTAAAACCCTAGAATTGAAAGAGGGTGTACTTTCTTTTTCCCATGACTGTAGGCACGGAGAGCACACGCAGAAATGCAGAAATGCACCAGTCACACTGGCCCGTAGATTCATATTTCATGTATTTCTGTAGTTATGTGCAAACCCTACACACGATAAAGCCGCTACACACACACTGTAGGTGCGGAAATATAGACCTGAATCACACATGCTCATTTACTCACCAAAAACTCTTCACAATTCAGACCAAAACTGAGTAATGACACATTATCAACTACAGAGACAGTTACACATAATTAGTAACATTCACACCAAAGACTCACAAATAACCTATACCAGAAAAACCTGTGACAAAGCCAGCCCTCTATATAAATCCCTGACTTGCATATGGCTACCGGTGTAAGTGATGTGGACCATTTCAGCCAGAAGTACTAATGTTGCAGATGTGTGTAAATTAGTATAACGTTCAGTTCCATAGCATGCTCTGGCCCCATCCCAATGACCATCAAACACACATGCGGGCCTTCTCCAGACTGTTGTCTCAATGATGGAAGCGTATAACTGTATAGAATGTCTTTGTATGCTAAAGCATTGCAGTTTCCTTTCAATGGATCTAAGAGGCCCAAACCAGTTCTAGCATGACAATGCCCTTTTTCACAAAGCAAGCTCAGTAAACACATGGTTTGCCAAGGTTGGTGCCGAAGAACTCAAGTGGCCTGCACAGAGCCCTACCTCAAGCCCACTGAATGCTGACTGTTCCCCGGCTTCCTGCCCAACATCAGTGCCGGACCTCACTAACGTTCTTGTGGGTGAATTGGCAAATTCATACAGCCATGCTCCAAAATCAAGGTCATTATCAGCAAAGGAGGAATATCTGGAATATGATCACATATGGGTGATATGTTCACATACTGACACCCCTTTAAAAGGGTTGTGAAAAAAAATCCACCTTTTGGTGAAGTAGCTTCATTGCATACAGTTAAACACAGTTAAATAAAGATTGGAAAAATCCAGAGAAAAACTGATCCATCACCAAGGAATAATTGTTTAAATAAAAACGTGCCACAATTATTGGCACCCCTGCCTTTAATACTTTGTTCAACCTTTTGCCAATACAGCAGCACTGTGTTTTCTCCTATAATATTCTGGAAAAATCTGACACTATTCCTCTGTACAGAATCTCTCCACATCATGCGAGGTCCTTGGCCCTCTCCTCTTCAGTTCACCCAACAGGTTTTCAATGAGGTTCAGGTCAGAGGATGGAGAAGGCCATGCCAGGAGCTTGATTCGGTGGTCAGTTGACCAGTTCTGTGTTGGTTTGGACAAATGCTGTGGCTCATTGTCCTGATTAAAGATCCAGTGATGACCCAGTTTTAGCTTCCTGACAGAGGCAGGTCAATTTTGATTTTGAATGTCCTGACATTTCATGCAGTCCTTGATGCCATGTAATCTAACAAGGTGTTCAGGGCCTTTAAAGGAATAGAAACACCCACCCAATATCACAGAACCTTTACTATATTAAAGGTAGTTGGGCTAAGGTTCTTTTATTTTTGCCATCCTTCTTTTTACACCAAATACACCTTGAATGTTTATTGCCAGGAAGCTCCATTTTTGTTTCATCAGACCATAGAACATTGTTCCAGTCAGTTGTGTAGCTAACTGATCACTTATATCTGTGTTTAACTAACAAATAAAAGGCTTTTTTTTTTTTTTTTGGCATACCTTCCAAATAATCTGTTGGTGGTTTTAGAGATTTGGCAACCCCACGATTTTACTTAGTCTTGGAATTCACCAATAGTGATTCTTGGGAATTTTTTGCCTCTCTTACTTACCCTCCTCATTGTATCCTAGTTAATCAGGAAGTCATGGATTACAGCTTAAAAGTTTCTACTTAGTACTTTAAGTACACTCCAATAAACTCAGAACTGTGCAGCTTCTGCAGTTACAGTATATTGTGTTCAGTAATTTCCAGGGATGCCAATAATTGTGGCACATGTGCTTTTGTCAGGTTTTTCTCTGAATAAATGTATTTCAATATCATATAATTTATAATGATAATCTAATTGCCGTACAAAAACCTGAACCTGTGTTTGAAGTTCTTTATACTAACATAAAACTTACCCACAAAAAATAAGTCTACCCGGCTGATTTTACTAATTATTGGGATGTTGCATAAGTTTGCGGCCTAGTAAACATCTTAAATTATCAAAACTTCCCATAAAAGCACGTATTTTGATAGTTTATCAAGCATGAAGCCCATCAAGATTCATATTCATCATTGCCTTCTATTCTTCAATAGTGGAAAAAAAAAACTCAATGGAAGCAGGAGAGGAAATTTGTAAAGTTTATGGCAATACTGCAATCACTTCTGTCTGCATTTTTGTGGTCAAGAACTGGTTCATTGTTTTGAAAAGGTGAATTTGAGCTAGCAGATAAGGCAAGAAGTGTTAGATTCTAGATTCAGTAGGAGTTAATCTGAATTGAATAACCTTATGCTAACATTCAGATTCAATATCGAAAATACAGTCACATTTCCACAGTCGGAATCTACCTCTGAGCACGATCTTATATCATTTAAAATGTGTCTTAGTGATAATATATACAACCAACCACACTTTCACCTAAAACTTAGATTTACGTCAGCTACTGCACAGAGTTTTATCCGTAATTTCCCAGAGCTACTCATTGGTAGTTTTCCAATTAGCATGGAGAGAGAGCCTCCTGGAGAAAAGCTCTACAGTAAGTCCTATAGATCAAATGATTTCTTCACCCGTTGTGGTAGTAAAGACTATATGCTTTTTTTCCTACAGCAAAATTTAAAAATATCTGGCAAAATCTTTAGACTGTACACTTACAGCCAGACAATTTGATAACTAACCCTGTAATTAACAACATGTCAGATCAGCAATACTTTACTCGACTTAATTAAATATATTCACTGACTTCCTCATCAAAACCATCGACTTTTGTACAAGATCCCCTACCTACAGGTTTCCTCAAACAGACTCTACTAGACCCAATCGAAAAGATTCTACATTCTTCAATTGTAAAAAGAGTTCATTATTCTTTTGGCATAGGCTGTGTACCTACGTTCCTTTATACTAGCTTTATTAATTATACATGCTGCCTCTGGGTAACGCTGGGTAACGCTGGAAGCTAATACATGGTCAACACAGTTGTATGTTTCAGCAAAGCCAGGTTAGAGACATTGGCTTAATAAAATTTGACATTATATGCTTATTAACTTCCTTCTAGTCAGAAATAATTGTATTACTACTACATTCAGCTTGAAGTCAGCTGTCTGATTACATAGTAGCTCTGGATGGCTGTTCAGTTACTGCATGTGCAGAAGTAAAAGACTCCAGTCTTCCATATGAAGTTCATGTAGATAATATAACTAATATAGCCTTCTTTCATCTCAGAATGTTTGCTAAGATAAGAAATATAATGTCACTACATGGCAGGAAAAGCTATTTCATGTTTTTGTTACCTCTAGATTAGACTATTGTAATGATTACTCTCTGAATGTTCCAGTAGTTGCATAAAAAAAAAACTCCAGTTAGTCCAGAATGCAGCAGCAGTGAAAGTCCTTACTAGAGCCTGAAGATATCAGAACATCTGTGCATATGGCTCCCAGTCAAATTTCACATTGATTCTTAAATACTGACCTACAGTATAAAGCCTTAAAAAGCTTTTGCCCTATCACTGGGAGATCATGAGTTTGAATCCTGGCCCAACCCAGCTCTAGAGAGCAAAATTGGGGTGTGCTAAGGGTGGTAATTGGGGTGTGCTAAGGGTGGCATACTATCAGTCTCCCTGTCAATTACAGCGATATGTGAGCACATATATGAGAAGGGGGCCTAGTAACATGTGCAAACAGTTTGTAAGGATGCAGTCGGCTGACTTCACGTGCCTCACAGGAAGCACATGATGGCCTTCACCCTCCATTGGTGGTGTTTTGTGACAGGGAAGAGTCGTCCAATGGGTGGGAATTGGATATGACTTTTTGTTTTTTTCTCTTTCACTTTCTCTCTTTTGAGCTGCACATGCTCCTCCTACAATGCCGATGATCCGATTCCATCTACTCTCTGGACCTGGCTGATCCACCATTTGATAGCATCAACAAAATTTGACTTTGTCTTAAAACTATAATGAATTTCCTGCCTATATAAGTGTAATTTTGACCATAGAACACACAGTTATAGAAGGGAATTCTTTGTAATTGCACTATCCGATGCTTAAGGGAGTTTTTCCTTGCCATTAGAGATCAAATAATTAATTCATGCGTTTAAAATTTATAGCCAGAATTTATTTTCTCTAAAGCTGCTCTGTGACAATGTTAAAAGTGCTATACAAATAAAATTGATTAGAATTGAACTTGCAGCCATCTCTGCTTGTACTTCTTGTAGTTAGTTAGTTCAAATGCATATGAGGCTATGAATGAATCTAGCCCTCCTGGATACAGCTACACACATCACCATTTAATGTTTCAAACACAACTGTTTATGATAACACCGTGGACGATAACCACAAATATAATATGAATTTGTCCCATTTTAAGTACTTTCTGTAAACAGACAACCACAAAGAAATATTTATTATTATATTATATATATAATATATTATATTATTATTATTTCTACTACTTTATATTTACAGACCCCAGGGCCATACTTTAAAAAAATATTTTATGTTCTGAATTTCTACAGAAATTTGCCCTTACTCTAGTTGTTTCAGTTTCAAAAAGCAGTAAGACTTCAATAATCATATTTTTAATTCGATGATTTGATGATTTGGGGTTGTTTTTCTGTGGCAGGAACTGGGAATCTTGATCGTGTACCTGGCATCGTGGATTCCCAGAAATACCAGGCCATTTTAAACAGAGAAATCTGATGTTGACAAATTGCACCTTGGTGATCATTGGACTTTCCAGCAAGACAATGATCCCAAGCATACCTCCAAATCAACCAAAGCTTGGTTGAGAAAAAGATCCTGGAACATCCTGGAGTGGCCTTCTCAGTCACCAGATTTAAATCCGATTGAAAATCTTTGGTGGGATTTAAAGAAGGCAGTTGCAGCACGGAGGCCATCAAACATCACTGAGCTAGAGGCTTTTGCACATGAAGAAATGGGCAAAGATTTCAGTGGAGAGGTGTAAGAAGCTTGTCAGCACTTACCAAAAACGTTTGTTAGAAGTTATAAAATGTGATGTGTTAACCTGGCTGATGCTCTGCTGTCTCCTGGCTGATGGGTGAGTGCTGACGCGTGTGCAGTGGTGGGTTGGGTTGGTATACCCCATACACATGCTAGCAGGGCAGACCAATCCTGGCCTACACTTAATACTGCAAGGCAGCCTTGACAGGCCACACATGAACCGTGGACCTGCTGCTGAAGCATGGTGCCGATATCCAAGAATGCACAGTTCAGGTCTGCACTGCCTTCCACGTAGCAGCTCAGAATGGTAACCTGGCCACAATAAATATGCTCCTGGAGGGGGCTGATGCCTAGAGTTCCCTGCACACTGTGGGCTTCCTGGCAGCTGAAGGTGGTCGTGGCCAGACAGACGTTGATCCACTGGAGAGGTGAACTGGAGAAGTCACACTCATGGCTGGGACGATGATATGTGCTCGTGCCCGGTTCCACTGGCACATGAGCCACCCTGTGTCATCCTGTCTGGGTGCCGGCCGTGTGCCTGTTGGCAATTGCTCTGTCCACATCTCCGTCTGACTAATTTGTTGGCGACTGCCAGGTTGACACATCACTGAGGCAATGATGAGGAACATCAATCATCTCCTACTGAGCCATAGAAACTTACAGGCTGACATTTATCATTTGATTCTGAGTACTAAAGCTGAATCTGAACATTTAAACACTTGAAGGGAAATTTAAAGGACATCCTGATATTTACCAAACCAAATGAACAACTTAATGCAGGAATCAGCAGACACATGGATTCCCTCTGAACTAGAGGAACTACCGCAGAGAACTGATGGATTTCATAGTGTTTCTGTTTAAGATGAAGCGGAGAAAAGAAAAGGGGGGACATTGACTGTCTGTTCTGATTTGAAGATACAATGTCTGGAGATGATTAAGTCTTGGATGTTTTTATTTCTGTGGACTTTGTGGGCTCTTGAAAATTAAAAGATTGGGTGAAAATACCCCTGATTTGAAAAAGATAATGCATACACCAATCAGGCATGACGTTATGACGACTGAGAGGTGAAGTGAATAACACCTATTATCTTTTCATCATGGCACCTATTAGTGTATAGGATATACTAGGCAGCAAGTGAACATTTTGTCCTCACTGTTGATGTGTTAGAAGTAGTAAAAATTAGCATGTGTAAGGATTTGAGGAGTTTGACAAGGGACAAATTGTGATGGCTAGACAAAAATAATTAAATAAATAACTGACACTCTTGAGGGGTGTTCCTGGTCTGCAGTGGTCAGTATCTATCAAAAGTGGTCCAAGGAAGGAACAGCGGTGAACCAGCGACAGGGTCATGGGTGGCCAAGGCTCACTGATGCACGTGGGAAGCAAAGGCTGGCCTGTGTGGTCCGATCCAACAGACAAGCTCCTGTAGCTCAAATTGTTGAAGAAGTTAATGCTGGTTCTGATAGAAAGGTGTCAGAATACACAGTGTATCACAGTTTATTGTGTATGGAGCTGCATAGCTGCAGACCAGTCAGGGTGCCCATGCTGACCCCTGTACACCACCGAAAACTTAAAACAATGGGCACATGAGCATCAGAACTGGACCACAGAGCAATGGAAGAAGGTGGCCTGGTCTGATGAATCATGTTT
>JAOVYU010000047.1:7799852-7813647 GCA_025674565.1 Synodontis membranacea
GAGAGAGAGAGAGAGAGAGAGAGAGAGAGAGACCAGTCGAATATTAACACTGCAAAGGTGGAATGATGGACAGACAGAAACCTAAAGTCTGTTAGAGGGAAAGTTGGTTAAACCTACAGAGAGAGAGAGAACGAAACACAACCTGGAACAGTACTGACTCTACACAGGGAGGAACAAAAGACTGACAGATGGACAGACAGATGGACAGACGGACTTAAACTTTCAGTTTTAAAGGCACAATGAAACAGTTTGAGATCCAGGATTTCAATTCCATTCATTAATGTATTTGCTTTTGAACACAAGTTTTGCAATTTTTGGTGGGTGCTCCTAAATTTTTGCTGGTGCTCCTAACTTTTTGAAGTTGGGAGCCCCAGTGCTACCAAGTAAAAAAGTTAATTTCGAGCCCTGCCAATAAAAGCTGTCTTCTCCGAGATTCATTTCTATGTAAAATTTTGGTTACCTGCCAAATTTGGAGCAATTTGGCCAATAGGGGGCGCTATAACTCACACATGGAAATATCCAGGAAAAATTCTAAACAGATCACCTGTAGGACCTACAGAGCTGTGGTTTCATGTGCTTATCCACTGACTTTTGACAAAACTTTGCTTCACTCTAACTTAGTCAATTCAAAAGTCCATTACTCAATTTTTTCAGAATATGCAAAATACATTGACATCTGGATCTCCACAAATGTTCAATGAAATGCTACCAAAATTAAAATACATGTTCTCGAGATATTGTGTACCAAGTCTTGCGAATACCGTTCAGATCGGCCAAACAATGAGCCTGCAGCAATAATCAACATGTTCCTTTAATGTGTACTGTATGCTCAACATTTTCTATTTCATCTAATTTTTAACCAAACTTCACCAAGCTATTTGACAACACAAATGAGCAAAAGACTTTGATGAGTGATTTTTTTTTCAAAATCTTATCACCTACAGGTGAATTTTTTAGATTTTTTTTTCTTGACATTCATGTAATTAGGTTACATTTTTAAGGAAGGTGTTTGGTGCATTTTGGCCAGTAGGTGGCCTCTCTAAGGACAACTGCAGATATCACAGGATGCAATTTTCAACACACTAGTTGCATAAATAAATAAGTTAATTAATTAATTCATCCAGAAACAAATTCTCTGTTGGAATGTACTCGAGCTTTCACCTATAATGACCGCAGTGCAGGTATCACAGGATGCAATTTTCAAAATACATGAACAGATAAAAAACATTGCCTAAGTAGTTAAATAGATATAAATAAATAAATTATAAATTAAGTAAGATTAGACATATACAAAAGGACAATGTTAGTATAAAAAGTTTTGATGACTGGAATCAATGGAATGAATTCAGAGGTTACACATTTTTGTGATAAATGTTTCAAACACTATAGTACAAAATCCATAAAAATACATTCATAGTAGCTGTGATATGTACTCAATACTTGAACATTTACCATTTTGGATCAAGGTCTTTTTTCATCTAAATATGATCAAGTAATGTTTCATTTTATGTTGTTCGTGAGGTTACAATTTGAGAATAATCTTGTTGCATATAGTTGTGTATGAATTTTGATACCAGTGTGTTATTTTTAATATCCCCCAATAACTATATTGCATCTGCAGGGGGTATTCTGTGGGGTACTGTGTTGCAGACATGCAACACAAAACAAAACAGAAAACAAATTATGTTTGCAACCATTATTCTGTGATCCTATCTTAAGTCTCTTATGTGTGCATATCAACCTTGAATGTTATAAAAACAGAACTTCTGAAACCTTTCTGAACTTAATAGAGGCTCAACATATGCTACCAATTTTTGCAATTTTTGAGGAAGTGTGAGGAGAGACAATGTAAAGAAAGACCAAAAATAACTCATGGCAAAGTCTCACATTTCCGAAAATCTTTAATGCGCAGGAAAGTGCGCATGCGTTAGGTCGTGTGCAGCCTATTACAAACGCTCCTGAACTTCTTATACTATTTTCCTCTATTTCTTGTACTATTTCCTCTATTTTTATATTTTGCTAATTCGTTTTTGCTTTTTAGTGTTAAGTAAAACCGCATATTGTTTTTCGGCGCATCAACATGTGGGTTATAAAGGTTTTAGTGCTTATGTTCGTTGCAGCTCAACTTCTCAGTGCAGCGGCAAAACAACTCAAAGCAGTGCGCATTGTTTACACCAGAGATCAGCTGATTGACCTGAAGCCGGCCGCTTTAGCTCCAAAACCGGAGGAGATTCCTGTGGAAATTCGGCAAAAGACACACAAAGGATGCAGAGGAAATAAAAAGCTATGGAGGAAGAGGGAGGCTTTGAGACAACAAAGGCTTACAGGAAAAACTTATAAGCTGTGTCTCCCTACAATCACTATGGGGAATGTAAGATTTCTGGGCAATAAGATAGACGAACTGACGGCGCTAACACAGAGCCAGAGGGAGTATCGGGAGTGCAGTTTAATGTGCTTCACGTAGACATGGCTGCACCAGGATATTCCCAATGTCAACACTACAATCAGGGGCTTCCACACGGTTCGTGCCGACAGAGACTACGCCGCGAGCAGTAAGCGCAAAGCGGGAGGGCTTGCTGTGCTCGTGAATAAACGATGGTGTAATCCAGCTCACATCCAGTGACGTCATTCACTCTGCAATAGCCTGGTTACAGACTCAGCATCCGAATGCATTCATTGCCATCTCGGGTGATTTCAACCATGTGAATATGAATAGGACACTTTCCACTTTCACCCAGTTTGTGAACTGCCCTACCAGGGAAGGAAGGACATTAGACCTGCTGTATGCTAATGTTAAGGATGCTTACAGCTCTTCCCCCCTCCCCTCACTGGGAAGGTCTGATCACAACTTGATTCACCACAGGTTACCATCACAGGTTACAAACCTAACAGTGGTGATGGAATTGGGGGCAATGAGAAATGGGCCAATGAGCTGAATCTGTTTTTTAACAGATTTGACATAGTAACACCAGCTCACACTCCAACAGTTACTCCAGTAGCCCACTCCACAACAGCATTACTGCAGTTTGCACCCCCTCCATTCGCCCCCCCTCCAACTTTCTGCTTCTCACCCCCCTCGTCACCACTTGAATACCTTGTTAACACCAGTCACCATGTCTGACTGCACTATCCAGGGTAACACTCTCAAACCTCCTCTACAAGACACCTCTCCAATTAACATCACTGCTGCACAGGTTGAAAGGCAGCTAAAGAGATTTCATGCAGGCAAGTCTGCAGGCCCTGATGGTGTGAGCCCCAGGATCCTAAAGACCTGTGCCCTACAGTTAGTGGAGTTCTCCAGTATATCTTCAATATGAGCCTCAGCCTTAGTAGAGTCCCCGTGCTGTGGAAAACATCGTGCCTAGTCCCTGTACCGAAGACGCCGCGTTCCAGTGACCCTAAGGATTACAGACCTGTGGCACTAACGTCACACATTATGGAAACCCTGGAGAGACTTATCCTGGAGCAGCTCCGGCCTATGGTCCAACATTTATGGATCCGCTTCAGTTAGCCTACCAGCCCTGCCTAGGAGTGGATGACGCCATTATCTATCTACTCAATCAAGTTTGCACTCACCTTGACAAGCCAGCGAGCACTGTGAGGATCATGTTTTTTTATTTCTCCTGTGCGTTTAACACCACCCATCCAGCTCTGCTGGGTGACAAACTAACAATGATGCAGGTGGATGCCCCACTGGTATCCTGGGTTGTAGCAATACCAGGGCACCGCAAGGTACTGTTCTCCCTCCCTTCCTTTTCACTCTCTACACCACAGACTTCAGCTACTGCACAGAGACCTGCCACCTTCAGAAGTTTTCTGATGACACAGCAGTAGTTGGATGTATAACTGATGGTGATGAGAGTGAATACAGAACTGTGGTGGACAATTTTGTCACTTGGAGCAAGGAAAATCACTTTCAGTTAAATGTGACAAAAACAAAGGAGTTGGTAGTGGACCTGAGGAGGACTAAAATGCCAGTGACCCCGGTCAGCATACAGGGCGTTGGTGTGGACAGGGTGGAGGAGTACAAATACCTAGCAGTGTACTTGGACAAAAAACTGGACTGGTCTAAAAATGTGGACATCGTTTACAGGAAGGGTCAGAGTCGTCTCTATTTTCTGAGACGGGTAAGGTCCTTTAACATCTGCCAGACCATGCTGCGGATGTTCTACGAATCTGTGGTGGTCAGTGCCATCATGTATGCTGTTGTCTGCTGGGACAGCAGCCTGAGGGTCATGGACATGACCCTAAGATCATTAAGAAGGCCAGCCAGGTTGTCGGAGTGGAGCTGGACTCATTCAATAAGGTGCTGGAGAGGAGAACATTGTCCAAAATAAGGAAAATACTTGACTCTCCTTCACACCCGCTCCACTATATGCTAAGCAGCCACAGGAGCTCGTTCAGCAACAGGCTAAAACTTCCACGCTGCACAACTGAGAGACACAGGAAATCATTCCTGCCGGTCGCAAAAAAACTGTTTAACTCGCATATCTGATCACTCCAAACCATAAACCACAAACATAAGCACAATCACCTTAAATAACCATGTATACTGTGTATACGTTTGCTGCTGATATTAACCCAGGTACTAGGCAAATTATGTCTAGTTTTATGCCAATGTCAATACAGTATAATCGCTACTATAGTTTTATTTTTATTGGTTATTTTATAATTTTTTATTTTAATTATTTTTATCTTTATTTTATTTTAATTACTTTAGTGTTCTATTTCTACTTAAATCTCTTATATCATCTGTAAATAAGCTTTCCGAAATCTTATTTTTATTTGGAGTTTGTTTTGTAATGAAAGAATTTCCCCTCGGGGATTAATAAAGTAATTCTGATTCTGAAAAGGCAAGTCACATTAGACCACTATTTCATGAACACTCTTCTACCATCTAAATGGCTAAAAACAGCAGAAGCCCCTGAAATAGAAGAAATCACAAGAGAGAAAACACCTGAACGCTATATATATAGTTTGTATGGTCTTGAAAGGATTAATCATATTTACGTACAATCTTATAGGGAAATTACATTCGGGTTGTGACCAAATTGGGTCACGATCAGAGTTTTGAAATGAATTATGGTCTTGACCATAAGTACCACTGTAATTGTATAAATATTCACACTTTCAAGTTAGAATTTTGTATATGCACCTTTGGCTGCAATCACAGCACTGAGACTGTGGATCAGTCTCAATCAGGCTTGCACATCCAGGCACCAGTATTTTACCCCACTCCTCATTGCAAAACTGCTTCATTGCTTTCACGAAATTTATCCCAGTCCCAGTTTTATGTGAAGAGGAGGCAATCTTTGCCGGGTCGACAAGCGATTCATGTGCCACATTTTTCTGTCCTGGAACTAACTTTTTCGGAGTGGCCGGTTCTGTCAAGAATAGTGCAACTCTTTGGCACGGCTGTTCCATTCACAGATGAAACAACAGTACTTTGTATAGCCGAGCTGCAGTCATAGTAACAGAGCAACGACTTAAAAATCTCCACAGATATTCCAGTTGTATACTGGACGTACTTCAGTAACAGTTCCATATTCTCATACGTTTCTTTCATGTGTGCTGCATAACCAACAGGGACTGAAGGATAAACGTTGCCATTGTGTAGCAGAACAGCTTTCAGGCTTAACATGGACAAATCAATGAAGAGACGCCACTCTTCCGGGTTGTGATCACAACCCAAGGCCAAGAAGAAGCCTTCAATGTCGCAACAGAAACAGAGACTGTCGACATTTGAAAATTTCTCAGCTTTTGCTTTTGACAGACCCAAATCTCTGACCAAATCGTTCAATTTGGACTGTGTTATCAGATGTGGATCACTTGATGAGCACGGCTCAAAATCCGGGTCAGTGTCACTGTCAGTACCCTAAGGGCAAATCCTCTGGTAGTTTCGGAATTGGAAGACTGTCATATGGCACAAGTCTCATTGCTGAAGGCAGATTAAGATATTCAATTGACTTCTTGTTTTTGACAGAGAAACCAGACACATTAGTCAAACAGAAGTCACAGTTCGTCACTGTACTCACTTTTTGCTGTACTGTACCAGTTTGAATTGATATAGATAATAAAAACTTTGAATTGGCAAAAAAAAAAGTATTGCACTTTTTCCCCAATATTATTTTTTTTAGATGCACTACTAAATGTTATTTGGATCAAAAGTTTTCTTATTATGCCATTTCTGTTTATTCTGTTTTGTAGGCAGAGGCCAGACTTGCAGCAAAGCGAGCTGCCAGGGCAGAAGCACGAGACATCAGAATGAGAGAACTGGAGCGGCAGCAGAAAGAGGTAATTAGTTTCTTCTTTGTCATTAGACTGTTATAGTAAAAATGCCATATAGATGCCATGTGCATAGAATGTGTTTGTGTATATTCCAAATGCTCAAATATACTCACAACAGAGGTAAAAAAAATCTTTCTGTACATGATTGTAAAGTATTTTGCTTTACATGATTGTAAAGTAAACCAACATACAGTAGGTTTGCCAGTTCCGATTGTGTATATTCTTGACCTTATTGCCGTGTTCTGTGGGATAAAGTTCACTGTAATGTTTTATGATATAAACTATGAAAAATTTATTACTTACTCGGAATTATTTTTTTTTCTGCAAATAACAATGATTTCTGGGTGGAAGGAGCAAAAGTTGTTTTTACTAAAAATGTTTTGAAAAAAGGCACTGATTGCTGGTGTTCTTTTCAAAAGGTGAGTCTGAAAGTGAGCTTGAGAGTGGAGTATGAAATTAAAGTCTTATCTGTATCTATATAAACATTTTTAATTGTGGTTTTGCATTTGTGTATTCTTGCATTATGTTGTGGTAGGTTAAAATATGTACCTGTAGTTAATTCAACTTCTGTGTGTGTGTGTTTTTTTTTTTAATTAAACATGCATCTGACTGTACCTGTTTACATATGTAGCTTTCATTGTCATTAATGTCTTGTGTTGCAGTTGTAGAAAATTTATCCTTGCATTTTTCATAATAAAACCTGGAATAACTTTCATTTCTTTTTTTTCCCTATGTATGATCACAAGCCACATTTGTTCCTTTTAGCTGCAGAAAGATTTTTCTTCTGTGTTTTTCTTTTGCAGTTCACTTACCACTCCTCATCCTCTAGTAAAAAGTGGGGGCAAATCCAGCAATGGATGGTATGGCATTAGATTTGGAATGCATGGGTTTGTTTACTAATTGGATACATTATGAAAGTCTCTAATAAATATGGTATATAAAAGATAGACAAAAGCACTGAAATTAATGGTATGAAGAACTAGAGTGCATTTTGTCAGAATGTATACTTGCATGTAGTTTGCTGATTATAGTGTTTGTGAAAGTTACTGAATAGAACATGTGCATATACGTCACCAATGTGGAGAACTGTGGGATTGAGCTGCCATGTTGGGGGAGTAAGCATTCTGAATACAGCAGTTGAGTAGTGGCCATGGTCTTTTCTGTCAGTTGTTGTCTTATACAGAAAATCTGAAAAGATGAAATTTTGTTATGTACTGGAACTGTACAAATGTTTGTGTGAATACCCCTTAGTGAAAGAGAAAACAGACACATGTTAAAGTAAATAATGCCCAGGAATTCATTATTAGATGCTCACTGATCATTTGTGCAGCATCAAAAGAAAAATAATTACACAATAAACCCAATTAGACTAAATAAAAAAAGAAAACTAATATCCAAAACATTTACAATCCACATCCATATGGCTAGAGAATTCAAAATAATACTATTCAACATACATGAACAATTAAGAAACAATTCACTGACATCTGATTCACTCCAGCAGCACTGTTTGAAATGGTGTCATGTCAGACTTGATTGCAAAATATAAACAAACATGATAGCAAAATTTTTATAGATAGTTGTGTTTTCTTTAAACATGATACTATAAAATGGATCAATTCTTTAAAAAAAAGGTCTAATTAAATATAGAGTTAACTAGTACATTTTTGGTGTGGGAATCTGGGAGACTATTCATTGGAAAAGATATTGGTCTTCTGTTTGGAATGAAGACTGCCACAAAGCAACTTTACAGAAATATATAAAATCTGCGTATGCGTTTTTAAATGTATCCCTAACAAGCAAGCCTATGGCAACAATTTCAAGGAAAAATTAATGATATGAGGTGATATAAGGAAGAAATCTTGGGAGAAACCGGACTTAAAAGGTATCCCAGACTTAAACGGTATCCCATCCTCAACTGGGTGACACCGGATAGCATGATTATAAATAATTCCCTTGATTGTCAATCAAAAAGTGAAAGACTACAATTCAAGAATAATGTTCGTTACCATGAAATTGCAAAGAATTTGTGGAATTCATCATCTATGGTACATAATATCATTTAAAGATTTAGAGAATCCAGTGAAATCTCTGTAACCAAAGATCAAGGTCAAAAAACCACTTTTGAATAGCTGAGATCTTTATGCCCATAGGAAGCACTGTATTAAACTAGACACAATCCTATGGTGGAAATCATCGCATGGGCCCAAGAAAACCTATGAAAACCATTGTCTGTGAACACAGTTCATTTCTGCATCCACAAAAGCAGTTTCTCCCCCGCACAGAAGAAACCGTAACTAAACATGATGTTAATTTTAAAACAAAACCCAAACCCAAAGTTCTGTACAATCCACAACACAAAAAGGCAAAGCAACATAACAAGAGGAATTTAAATGATGATAAAAGAAACAACTGAATGAACAAAAACAATAGGAGACTGAAAAAGAAACAATTAAAAGCTAAGCAATAAATTGTGTTTTATGACAAGATTTGAAAAGAGGCAGTGAAGGTGCCATTCTTCAGGGGTAAACCATTCCATAGTTTAGGAGGCCAGGACAGAAAAGTCCAAGTCTCCTCACTGTTTTAGCCTAGACTTTCTGGCAATCAACAGAAACAGATTAGCAGACCTGAGAGACCTAGCTGAAGTGTAAGGGAATAATCAAGTCAGTAAGGTAGGGCAAGTCTTCTTATAGCTGTAAAGGTCAGCAGGTGAACCTTGAAGTTTATCCTAAACTGTATAGGACACCAGTGGAAGGATGCGAGTACTGAGGTTATGTTCATGCCTCTTAGTGCCTGTTAAAAAGCAAGCTGCAACATTCTGTTCCAGCTGTAGGTGGGAGAGGGAAGCTTGGCTGACTCTGAATACAGGGAGTTACAGTAATAAATTGTAGCTTTATAGCTTTTTATAAAGCTGTAGCATGTATAGGTTTTTCAATATAATGCAATGATTAGAAGGGCTTGACTTTGGATAGAAGTCTTAATTGAAAGAAACTTGACTTTATCACTGAGCTGATCTGTTTGTCCATTTTAAAATCGGTATCCATAATCATGCAGAAATTTTTTGTTGAGGTCGTACAGTAATAAAAGGTTCCAGGGATCCTAGGTTAAAAAGGAGTGAACACTTTATTATGAACACTTCACAAAAAATTAAGACCTCAGTTTTACTCTCATTTAAAAGGAAAATAAAAATAGGAAAAATTAAAAAGGTACAATAACCTGGTTGTACAAGTTTGTATACCCTTTTATAATTATGGATGTGGATGTGTTCAGAATGAATCACTCACTTTCAGTCTCATGTATAAGTAATTATCATACAGCTTTATAAACAGCAAATAAAGACCAGCTTTAGGTTTTACCAAAATATAACTTTTTGTCTATCAGACTAGATGCTATGTTTGGCAGGCATCAAACACTGAACATCACCACAAACACTCCATCCCCACCTGTGAACCATGGTGTAGGCATGGGGATGCTACTTGGCAGCAGGCCCTCGAAGACTTGTAAAGGTAGAGGGTAAACTGAATGCATCAAAATATACAGTGATCATGGAGGGCAATCTCATTCTTTCTGCAAGAGACCTATGTCTTGGGAGAAGATTTTTCTTCCATCAAGACAATGAGCTGAAGCACAGTGAAAGCTACAAAGAAATGGATTAAAGAAAATGATCTGGAGTGGCGTCAAAGTGGAGTCAAAGCCCAGACCTCAATCCAACAGAGAATTGGTGTCTGCACTTGAAAAGGACCAAGGCCCAATCCCCTTGCAACCTGGCAGAGCATGGGCAGGTTTTGCAAAAAAGGATAGAGTAAAATTCTAATGTCCAGAAATGTACACGTGATTGATACCTGTCCACACAGACTCAGCGCTGTGATTGCGGCCAAAGGTGCATCTTCTAAATACTGACTTCACGGGAGTGAATATTTATCACTTATTTTTCATTATATAAATTTAATCCATTGATATTGCTTTGTGGAAATCTGTTTTGACATTAAAGGTTTTTTTTGAGAGTTTTTGTCAAATAGGACAAATTATCCTGACCATGATTTAATTAATTACAGCAATACATTGCAAAAATTGACAAAATATGTTGAGCCTCCACATATGTTAAACAAGTCCAGAAAGGTCTCTGAAGGTCTGTTTGCGTAACATTCAAGGTTTAGATGAGCACACACAAGACTTGAGACATGATCACAGAATTACCGAAACATGGCTATACCACAGAATAACATTGCTGTGCAAGGATGGACATTTAGCCACAAAGCAAGATCACAGTCATATAACATGGCAATTTATTCTGCTTTACAAAAAGGACAACATGGTGATGTAGGCTTCTATCAAAAAATCAGGTTAATTATAACATTAAATTTGCCTTAATGCTAATTGTTCAGCCTGTGTGTCAGGTCCGCTCCGACCAGCACAAGTAGCAGGCACAATTTGCGCAATCAGAACTACAATCAGCGAACTACAAACAACTGTTGGAAACTTTGTCCTTTGTCGAAGCAGAGACCAGGAGACATTGGGATATCTTTCAAGCAGAAGTTACTCTTTATTGAGAACTCGCCGTGCGTCGCTGTAGTCATCCAAGTCTGACTAACACTCAGCTCTGGAGAGTTTATACTTTTCAAGGGGGGAGGGATACACAGAGGTGGAGACAATCTAAACAAAGCATAGCATAGTCCAGGAATTAGCCTGGAAGTTCCCCAGCCCTGATCTCATCAGCATAGCAGTGCCTTTCAAATGCATAGGTGCTAATCTAATCAGTCTGACGGTATCACCCAGACCTTCACATTGTCATAGCAACAAAAGCACAGCCTGGCCTTGAGATTAGCATTCACCTTTACTTTGGGACCCTACCCAGTGGTCAGGAAGTTCATAAAGACAAAAGGTTAATGTTTCTGACACCTGGGCTACCAGACTTTATCTTTAGAATGTCACCATCTTTACCTCCAAATCCAAAACCCAATGTACCTATTTCTTTCAGTTTATATACTATTACGATGGAAGCTAGATTAAACATTTTATAAATTTGTAATTCTAAGAGTTCTAATAACTCTCACAAAATACAAATTTAGACACTTAATTTTGTAACGTGATCGTTACAGGCACATAGCACTTGTTCTGTTGTTGATGGTAGTGAGGTATGCCATGACGACATAAAAAAAACATTTAGCTAGATTCTGTGAAGTTCTTATGGATAATAGTTTTTTCTGGTTGGAGCTGTCATTTCTTCTTGATGGGTGTGGGTTATTTGTTGAATGAACCACTTGATACTGTGGACTGTGGATGCATAGATAGTACACCAACATGAAAAACAACAGCAGAATTCCTATTTCCTTGATCCACAGCCAGGGTTTCCCTAGCAGGTTTCTGAACCATGAAGAATTATCTTCAGGCATCCGGTGTAATTTTGTTGAAAGATCCAGAATGTCTTGTTGGATTTTGTTCAAGTCCTCTGTTGGGTCCATTAACCCAGTGCAGCACTCAGGGCCGATAACAGTGCAGGTTCCCCCTTGCAATGCAAGGATGTAATCCAAAGCCACTCTGTTTTGTAAGATCATTATCTTATGCGAAGCGAGAGTGTCTGTGATGTTACCCAGGGCCAAAGCCGTATCATTAGCCATTTTCTGTACTGAATTTGATAAGCTTCTGACTTGATCGAGGGCTGGTATGACACCATAAGATGGGATTAATGCTCCAAGGGTTCTTGACCACCATGTTTGTGCACAAGTGAGTCCTGGAATGCAGTTATCTTCTTTGTTAATTGTAGGGGCTGAATTATGTAGATGGGGAGATTTTGAAGTGGAGTGTGTATTTTCTCTGATAGCCGGCAGAACATAAACCAGGGTGCACCTGCCGTTAAATTTGCTTGGGTAGGACGTTGTAGACAGAAGTTCCACATAACCAAAACGTGCCCGTTGGTGGAGGAATCATACACCACTGATTTATTGCAAGGAGTTTTGGTAGAGATGATGTCCTATGAAAACACCCTTCTAAGTCCTTTTCCTCTCCCCTTGCTGATGGAATGATGTCGACATGAGACTTGGTTCTCATTTCAACCACAAGGCTGCAATGTTCATGAGGAATTTCACCCAGTGGAGTCAAGGCTGGAGTGTAATTTTCCATGCCCCAGGGAAAAGTCATTGGCAAGAGTACAGAGTATTGATGGCATATTCATCAATTCTAAGATGATGTTGTTTCTGGAGTCTACAGCTTGTGCAATGTCCATGATTACTAGTACTAGATCACTTTCACTTCACTTTTTCACTTCAGTGCGTGTGGGTCCCGGGACAGCCATCAAGTGGTATCTGCACAGAGTAAGAAAGAAAACAAAAAACGACAGAGCAGTATCTGTTAAAAAAAAAACTTGCAAACACTAGGGTTGTATCCTCTATTCGATCTGTGTCTACTATTATTCCTTCTTTCCCTATTTCTTAATTCCCATGACACCTAAAGAACAGTGAGGTAAGGATGGCCTAGTGGATGGGGAAGGCCTATGTGGGAGTCTTCACCGCAGGGTTTGGCCCCCGATGCCTGTTGCATTCGGTTCTTCCCTGGGCTCCTCACTGGTCCGTGTGTCCTATCCTATCCCTGCAGGTGGGGGAACAACTTTAGTGTGACACATGAGTCCAGGTTTTCCTTCCCTGACACAACACTGCAGCTGCTGTAATCAACATCACTTGATGGGGTCTGTGCCACTTAGGCTCTAATGGCTTGTTTCTAAATGATTTTATCATGACCCACTGACCTGGGATGATTGTGTGTCCACCTTCTGGTGGAGTCTGCCAACATGACTCAACTCTCCCTCTGGCACTTTGTACTGCCTTTGTGAGGTTTTCACAGTAAGCGATCAAGGCATCTGAAGCAAGGTGTACATCAGCATTTCTGAGATCAATCACAAATGGCATTTGCATTAGGCATCCAGTAATAATCTCATGAGGGCTCAGTCCTACTGATCTGTTAGGTGATGCTACACAGTACCGCCGGCAGCACTTCAACCCATGGTACTCCTTCCTGATGCATTTTGCTTAGCCTGGCTTTGATTGTTCTGTTTGCTCGTACAACCTGTCCTGATGCTTGTGGCCTGTATGGGCAGTGAAGATTCCACTTAATCTTCAAATTTTAGACACTTCCCTGACTACCTGTCCTGTGAAGTGTTTTCCTTGATCTGAGTCGATGTAATCTGGCAATCCCCATCTGGGAATGAAATCAGTAACAAGACATTAAGCAGTATGTGCAGCTGTAGCACTGCCTGTGGGATAAGCTTCTACCCATCTTGAGAATTTGTCTATTACTATCAAGATGTAATAGACATGATCTTTTACAAGGAGGTAGTGATATGTAATCGACTTGCAGGTGACGAAATGGTCCTGGTGGAGCTGGAGTATGTGTTGCTGCTTTAGTTACTGCTGGCACATCATTTTTCGACATATAACGCATCTCTTGACTGTTTCTATGGCTACAATTCTGAATTTTGGATTCCACCATTGATTTGAGAACCTGTGATTCATCG
>JAOVYU010000047.1:7837654-7860142 GCA_025674565.1 Synodontis membranacea
ACGCAGACACGGGGAGAACATGCAAACTCCACACAGAAAGGCACCTGTGCCGAACCCGGGGCTCGAACCCAGGACCTGTGAGGCAACAGTGCTAACCACCCAGCCACCATGCCACCCAAAGACAGAGTACAGTATCACCTAATTCAGTGTTTCCCAACCTTTTTGAGCCACGGCACATATTTCATAAATTACATATTTCAAAAATGTCACAAAAAGTATATTTATTGAAATATAATGAAAATCCAGTCTCAGTTTACTTACTTAGTTGAACACAAAGCTAAAAACAGCATTTTATTCTTACAGGAATTGAAAAATGACACGCATGACAATCTGACTCTACAGCTCCAAGTCTTTCTCTTTCTTCGTCTTTATAGCAGTCAAGGACTTGTACTGACCTCTAGTGACAGGGAGAACTAACATTCAGCCTTAGTTTTAAGTTGTACTGCCCTCTATTGACAATGAGAACTAACATTCAGCCTTACTTTTAAGTAGTACTGCCCTCTAGTGGCAGGGAGAACTAACATTCAGCCTTAGTTTTAAGTGAAGAAATTCGGGAGTGTGCTTCCGGGTCTGCGCGCTGTGACGTGAGCAGTGTGTGACAGTTATTATTTAATGCCAGGCTTTTTGAGGATTTCACAGATGTGTGAAAAAAACGTGAATGTAAATTAGTCAGGTTCCAAAGAAAATTTCGCGAATCTGTGAAGTCGCGAATACAGAAAGGTGAATTCACAAGGTATTACTGTATTTATTCTTGTCATGGCTTTGGAAAAGAACTCCAATGAACATAGGGCTACTGTTTTGTGACTAGTTGCAGTTAGAATTTGAAGAAGAATTGTGCATATTGGTCAAATAAAGATACACTTAATGTGATTTTTTATAAATGACTATAGGAAGTATATGTACTGTAAAAAGCTAACATAATGCCAGTACCCTGAGAATTACTTCATGTCTTTAGGTTCCAGGTCTATCCTATCCATCATATTAGATAAGAGGACACAACTCCAACTTAATTTCCCTTCAGTGCAAGTATCATAACTCATTCCCAATAGAGTAGGACTCCCTCTCACCTTTAAGGACATCTTCCTACATCCTCACACACACAAGCATAAATAATAAGAAGCAGATATGCTAACTGTGAAGTTACCAACAAATAATTGTGTTACTACTGACTATAATGTAGGATTAACTAATGTCAAAGAATTAACTAATAGATAAATCATTAACAAATTAAGGAAGGTATGAAATTATTCATCCACTATAATGTAGTTCTGAAAACTGCAGGTTTTCCTGAACTGAATATGTTCATCTTTTGCACATACCTCATTCAAGTAAGGATTTAAGTTGGCAAAAACTTACTTCTGGTTTCAATGTGTCTTTTTACTTCTGGTTTCTACATTAATGAATTGCAGGGTGTACTTACTTATCCCACCTGGTTTTTGAATGTTTATTTACTTTTGGGTTTTTTTTGGAAAATAATGACTACATACGATATTGCAATCTGTTTTTTGTTGTCATCTGACTTTTTTTGTGTACATTGTGTGAGCAAAGTCACACTTGATTTGGCAAAGTATATATTCAGAAGATAAATTTATGTTAGGCAAGATTTTTTGACAACGTGCCAGAATTCAGCCAAAGTGACATGCAGTGGGTTTTCTCAGACCAGCCCATATACTGTACATGAAAAAAGTGATGAGAGTGAATTAAAAAATACATATTTCTCTTTAACATCTTTTCTCACTCTGCTTTTAGCTGATTTACACAGGAGCAGCCATAACATTAAAATCACCTACCTAATATTCATGTCCACCTTGTGCCAAGAAAAACTGCTCTGATGTTTTAAAGCATGGGCTCCACAAGACCCCTGATGTGCCATTGTATCTGGCACCAAGACTTTAGCAGCAGATCCTTTAAGTCCTGTATGTTGCAAGGTGTGACATCCATAGATCAGGCTTGTTTGTCCAGCACATCCCACAGAATTTGGAGGCCAAGTCAACACCCTGAACTCTTTCTCATGTTCCTTAAACCATTCTTGAACAATTTTTGCAGTGTGGCAGGGTGTATTATCCTGTTGAAAGAGTCCCTTAGGCCCTTACCATTGCCATAAAGTGGTTCACTTCATCTGCTACAGTGTTTAGGTAGGTGGTATGTGTCATCCACATCCACAACATCCACATGCCTGGACCCAAGGTTTCCCAGCCGAGCATTGCCCAGACCATCACACTACCTTGCCTACATCTCAAAGTGCCATCTCTTCCCCAGGTAAATGATATATGTACCCCACAATCCACATGATGCAAAAGAAAATGTGATTTATAACCATTTACCATTCTCACCTTCTTCCATTGCTCCATGGTTCAGTTCTTATGCTCATGTGCCCATAGCAGGTACGTGATTTTGGACAGGGGTCAGCATAGGCCTCTGACTGGTTTGTGGTGATGCAGCCACATACACAGCAAGTGGTGATGCACTGTGTGTTCTGACACCATTCTGTCATAGCCAGCATTAACTTTTTCAGCAATTTGTGCTACAGTAGCTCTTCTGTGGGATGAAACCAGATGGGCTAGCCTTCACTTCCCACATGTAACACTGAACCTCGGGCGCCCAGGTTCCTGTTGCCAGTTCAGCGATTGTCCTTCTTTGAACTACTTTTGGTAGGCACAAACCACTGCATACCAGGAACACCCCACAAGAACTGCTGTTATGGTCTGACCTGGTTGTCTAGTCATCACAGTTGTCAAAGGCCTTTGTCAAAGTCACTTGGATCCTTATGCTTGCCCATTCCAACAAATTAAATTAGAGAAGTGAAAGTTCACTTTCTGTCTAATATATCACACCACTTGACAGTTCCCATTGAAAAGAGATAATCAGTGTTATTCACATCACCTGTCAGTGATTTTAATGTTATGGCTGTACTGCTATAAGCATGTCATCTTGTTCATGGCACTTTTTATGCTTGCTGCTATGTAGATTTTGCGTGTTAACTGTGCAGATTGTGCATGTTGACCATTTTGTCTTGTTGGCATAATTCAACCTATTCACCTCATGGCTCTTCTCTCTTTCTTGCACTGCTGTTGGCCAGGCCTTAGAGAGGCAGAAAGAGTACTTTGATTGCATTAGGAATGAGAGGGATGAGCTCAGAGATGAGCTGGCTGAACTCAAGGGGAAATCCAAAACAACAGAGGTATGTCAGTGCTGAAGACCAAGAAATGTAGCAAAGGACAAAAGATTTCGTAACGATAGGCAATGAACATTAAAAATGTTTATCCTTAGTTTATAGTTCATGTGTAAATATGTAATGGATTAAATTGAATTTCGTAATGGATTTTATTTATACTTTAATATATTTATTTGAAGGTTCTGGTAGGTCTTGTACTGTATAGTTTGGGGCTACTTCCCTTAATTCTGACCAGTCTCCCTGTCCTTGATACTGAGATGCACCAACATACCATGAGGCTGGCACTACCCAGCTTCACCATAGGGATGTTATTACCAGTTGATGAAATTATACATGTTTTGAAATATATAGTGCTTGGACTTCAGCCTAAAGAGTTATATTCTTGTCTCAACAGCCCAGAGAGTATTTTTCCTCATGCCTTCAAAGTCCTTTAAATACCTACCATATACTTTTTATTCAGGGATGGCTTTCCATCTACACACTGATTGCAGGTGTATTTGAGAACTGGCTGTCTTTCTGACAGGTTCTCATATCTCTGCAAAGGACCTCTGAAGCTCTGTAAGAGTGTTTTTGGTTACCTCCCTGACCAAGGCCTTTCTAATCTGGTTACTGAGTTTAGTCAGACGTTTCCTGGTTTGACCAGTCATTGTCTCATCCTAAAAAGAGCCCTTTTGGTTCCAGGCTTATTACATTTCACAACGATGGAGAACATTTGTTCCTGATGACATTCAAAGGTTTAGAAATTATCTTGTACCCTTGCACAGATCTATGTCTCAACATGAATTTGATCACAGATGTCTATAGGACGGTCCATGGAGTTTTTTCTTTTGGTCTGGCATGCACTGTTGAGACACGTTTATGCATTTTTAAATCATATCCAGTCGATTTAATTTGACACAGATGGACTCCAGTCAGGTTCTAGAGAGATCTCAAGTAATAAAAACAAACAGGATACATCTGAGCGCAGATTGGAGTGCCTTTAGCTATATTTCTGAATACCTTTCATTTAGAGACATTTTATGTTTTTCTTTTTTTGTAATATATTTATTTTGGTAAATTTTGCAAACAATTCTAAAAAGTCATCACTTGATTAATATGTTTAGATTAATGAGAAATTAGTCAATTGAATTCATTTTATATTAAATATATAATACAATAAAATGTACAAAAACTGAAGTGTACGTGCAATTACCATAGATGAGTTTAGCTTGTTTCCCTTGTGAACTCTTCTTTGCAGAATTGCTTTAATTCAGCTACATTGGAGGGCATTCAAGCATGCACTTCCCTACCTGATGAAAGCTTGGGCATTCAAGTATAAAATATCCTACCACTGCACCTCAAGGGATTCAAGCCAGCATAGGCCAATCTAAAATTTTCTTTTGAGCCATTCAGAGGTGGACTTGCTCTTGTGCTTCAGATCATTGTCTTGATGATTAACCCAATTGTGTATTAGAATATTTCCTAAGATCAATCAAAAAAGGATTTACAATATACAAAAATCCTAAGTCTGAAAAGTATGTTCATTTATACAGTTAATACTTGGTTGAACAACGAATTACTGCTTTAATGCTGTGTGACTGTCACGCACACCACACACGTCACCTCAAGCAGATCCAGAAATGGCCGCAGGAAATGATATATAAGATCCAATCCACCATATTGATGGCGCTCAGTCATACTCTTATGACCAGCTCCACAACCCGACATCTAATAGTCGAAACTTTAACTCTTTACTACTTGACTGACTATAACTGTTCCTACCTCTCTGCGACTTTCCTGATCTCGTCCACTTCCTCTACACGGTTTCCCCAGTGGATTATTCCAGTTTTGCCTCACGGATTTCCAGCTCCTCACTCTGACTCCACGTTTGGGTTCTCTTTCTCATCGAACACAACTAGACCGATCGTATTCCAGGTACATGACAGAATGACTGAGCCCAACGCTGTGAACCCAGCGGAGTTTGCCGCAGTTTGCAATCTTGTCTCGCAACAAGGAAACGAGCTGACGCGCCTACACACAGAGCTCGTTTCACATCAGCAAGCTCTCCAGGAGCATGCCGCCACTATTGCTCAGCTTCAGCGCGAGCTTACACCGTTCGCGGCGCTCCGGCCGATTCTAATGTTAGCACCGATACTTCCGCGGCCATGACGTCATCTTGGGCTTCGGCCGCAGCCTGTACAAACTACCTGGGGAGACACCGCACTCCACACTGCCTTTTATGAAGGTTTCACACCACGCATTAAAGACAAATTGGCAGATAAGGAACTACCCGCATGCGCATTGAACAGCGCATGAGCACATGGACCCAAGGCGCACCACGCTGGCCCCTTGCCAGCACACCTCGCCCAGAGATTCAGACGTCCACTAACTCCTTCTCTGCACCTCCCATCATGGACCCAATTGGAAGCCCCAGAGCCGGGAAACCCATGCAACTCGGACGCGCCTCTTTGCCCGGATCAGAGAGACAACGTCGCAGCCGAGAGGGACTGTGCGCTTACTGCGCCTCCCCATAACACCAACTGGCCGTCTGTCCTAGCCGTCCAGGAAACGGGCAGTCCCGGTGAGCCGTGGCAGACACTCACTGGGCCCCCTCTCCATCTCCGCCCTCACTCAGGCCGAATCCCACCTCATGGTCCCTATCCTCCTCCAATTTGGTCACACTCAAGTCTCAACCACCGTTTTTATTGATTCGGGTGCAGCAGGCAATTTTATGGATTGTGCATTTGCCGATCAGTGGGGAATTACCATTGAGACATTATCCCAGCCACTCTCTATCAAAGCCATCGACGGGAAACCCCTCGCTTCTAGCCCAATCAGCCTTCACACCGTCGCCCTCACTATGTCTATCGGAAATCACACGGAGGAGCTAGAATTCTTCATCACCGCCATCGGCTCACCCCCAATCATCCTGGGTTATCCTAGCCTGGTCATGCCCTTCGGACTGTGCAATTGTCCAGCCACCTTTCAGCATCTGATAAACGACGTTCTCTGAGACATGTTGGGACGCTGGGTTTTCGCTTACCTGGATGACATCTTGGTTTACTCTTGCACTTACTCTGAGCACGTCCGTCATGTTCAAGCTGTACTCCAGAGGTTGCGCAATCACCAACTCTACTGCAAATTGGAAAAGTGTGCCTTCCACCAGTGCTCCACCACGTTCCTGGGCTTTGTCATCTCCCCCCAGGGTTTGGCTATGTAACCTCAGAAGTTGGAAGCTGTGAGGAACTGGCCCCTATCCAGTACTCTCAAACAGCTCCAACGTTTCCTGGGTTTTGCCAATTTTTACCATTGCTTTATCCGGGGTTTTAGTACAGTGGCCGCACCTCTCACAGCTAAAGCTTCTCACACCCCTTTCCACTTACCGCCCGCAGCCACCGAGGCCTTCTGAAAACTATGCGCTGCCTTCACCTCGACCCCCATTCTCCGTCATCCCGACGCCACTAGGCCCTTCGTCATAGAAATCAACGCCTCAGATATGGGGGCCGGGGCCGTCCTCTCGCAACGCGGCTCAGACCAGAAGCTGCACCCATGCAGTTTCTTCTCCAAAAAATTCAGTCCCACTCAACAGCGGTATGGGGTGGGGAACCGCAAACCGTCACTGGCTTCAAGGGGGCAGTGAGGCATTCACCATATGAACCGATCACCAAAATTTACTCTCCATTCAGCAAGCCAAGCAGTAGATGGGCGCTCTTCTTTGAATTGTTTAGTTTTCGCCTCTCTTATCGCGCAGGCTCTAAAAATACCAAGGCGGATGCTCTGTCCCGCCGACATGAACGAGAATGCCCGGAATCTGACCCAGCACCAATTATTCCTCCTCACAGTGTATTAGCGCCTATCCAATGGGACCTGGAAACCCGTATCCGGCAAGTCCACCTCACCGAACCACCTCCCACTCAGACTCCGCCGACGTGATTATACGTCCCCGTGTCGCTACCGCAGAACTTTGACCGCGCTCCAACGAGATCTATGGTGGCCGTCACTGGCCAAGGATACCAAGACCTTCATCCAGGCTTGCCCGGTGTGCGCCCGTGCCAAGAACTCTAATCTTCCGGCAGCCAGCACTCTACAGCCCCTTCCTGTACCTCACCGACCATGGTCTCATATCGCCATGGATTTCATTACCAAACTGCCTCCCTCGGATGGAAAAGACACCGTACCATCGTCGACCCGTTCTCCAAGGCGGTTCACCTTATTGCCCTAGCCGGCCTTCTGTCCTCTCGTATTGTCTGATTGCATGGCTTTCCCCAGAACATCATCTCAGACAGGGGCCCCCAGTTCACCGCCCGGGTCTGGAGGGCCTTCTGTTGTCTGATTGCCACATGCAGCCTGTCATTGGGCTACCACCCCCAGACTAACAGTCAGACGGAGCGGACCAACCAGCAGCTAGAGCGCTGCCTTAGATGCTTCGCCGCTGATCGGCAGCACTCCTGGGCCAAATATCTTCTGTGGGCCGAACTCTCCCATAACCTACACGTCTCCTCCGCTACTGAGCTCAGCCCATTCGAGGTTTGTCACGGGTTCTATCGTTCCCTCTTTCAACACCAAGAACCCGAGGTTGACAACCCCACGGCCCAACAGTTGGTCCGCCGGTTCCGGCAATTTTGGAATCAAGGAACAATGCCGCCGGCATCCCCCGGGACGCATGTTCCACATAGGGGAGAAGGTTTGGCTCTCCACACGGAACCTCAACCTACGCACCGCCTCGAAGGAGCTCACCTCACAATACACAGGTCCTTACAGCATCACACATCGTATCAATCTTGCCACCTACAGGCTCCAACTTCCACCCTCTCTCCAGATTCATCCCGTATTCCACGTCTCCCTCCCGCCCGCCCCAGAACCGCCAGCCCCACGCATCATCGACGGTGGCCCTGCCTACATGGTGCGTCGGATCCTGGACTCTCGACCCCGCGGATGCAGCACACAATACCTGATCGACTGGGAGAGATATGGCCCGGAGGAACGGTCCTGGATTCCGGGTCGCTTCATCTTGGATCCAGAACTTATCCGGGACTACCGTCGGCGAATCTCCGCCCACACGGGTCCGTCTGGAGACGGCTCTGGAGGGGAGGTACTGTCACGCACACCACACACGTCACCTTAAGCGGATCTGGAAATGGCCGCAATAAATGATATATAAGATCTGATCCACCATATTGATGGCGCTCAGTCATACTCTTATGACCAGCTCCACAACCCGACGTCTAATAGTCGAAACTTTAACGCTTTACTACTTGACTGACTATAACTTAGTTCCTACCTCTCAGCAACTTTCCCGATCTTGTCCACTTCCTCTACACGGTTTCCCCAGTGGAGTATTCCATTTTCCAGTTTTCCAGCTCCTTACTCTTCTCCGCGTTTGGGTTCTCTTCCTCATCGAACGCAACTAGACCGATCGTATTCCAGGTACGTGACAGTGACATGGAGGCAATCAGTCTGCAGCACTACTGAGGTGTTATAGAAGCACAGGTTGCTTTGATCGAGGCCCTTTCAAGCCTCATCTTTATTTTTGGGTTGGGTGTTTCTCATCTTACTTCTGACAGTACATATAGATCTTCAAGTTGGCTGGCAAATCAAGCAAAACAATATCATGGTCAGCAAAAAAGTATTGGCACTGTGGGGAGGTGCCAAGTCCTGCTGCAAAAGGAAATCGGCATCTTTAGAAAGCGCAGCAGTAGATAGAAGCATGAAGAGCTATAAAATCTACTGGTAGATGTCTGCATTGACTTTGGACTTCATAAAACAAAGAGGACTAACACCAGCAGATGACATGGCACTCTAGACTGCAGAAACTTCACACTGGATTTCAAGCACCTTGGATTCTGGGCCCTTCTACTCTTCTTCCAAATTCCAGGACCTTGATTTCCAATTGAAATGCACAATTAACTTTGGACCACTGAGCAACAGTCCATTCATTTTCTCCTTAGCCCATGTAAAAAGCTTCTGACATTATTTCTGCTTCAGGATTGGCTTGCTATTAGGAATTCTACAGTTGTAGCCCCATTACTGAAGACATCTGTGAATGATGTCAAATGGTGCACTGACCCCAGCTTCAGTCCAGTCCTTGTGAAGCTCTCCCAAGTTCTTGAATTGACTTTTCTTGACAATCCTCTCAAGGCTGGGGTCATCCCTGTTGCTTGTGTACCTTTCCCTACTACACTTTTCCCATCCAGACAACTTTCCGTTAATATGCTTCAGTACAGCTCTCAGACAGCACTGTCTAGTCAGCAGTCCTCCAAGCATTCAGCATGATTGTGGTTGTATGTACTGAACTAGAACAAGATTTATACTGTTTGAATAATAAGTTACTCAAACTTGACATGTTTTATTAAAAAAAATTTTTTGGCTATAATTATCAAAATTAAAATAGAAATAGGCTTGACACATTTTAGTTTGCGTGTAATGAGTCTAGAATATAAAATGTTCACTTTCTTAAATAACTGATGGAAAATATTGCACTTTATGCTATACTTTTTTGAAATACACTAGTATACTTAGAAACTGTGAAGATGGTGTTGGAATGCTGTTGACTTCCTCATGTCATCGCAGGGAGATTTTAGTTGCCACTGTTGCCACAGGCTTGCTTAATAGGACAATGTACACTGTTAAAAGGGCTACACAAATAAAATTGAAAAATTTATTTAAGATGTTACAGAATCCAAGTCTTCTAACAAAGTTCCACTTTTGACTCATTAGTCTTTAGGCTACTGTTACATTGCTGAAAGGTTTCTATTTATTTGATAGATTTAACAGGGCTGGCAGTAATCAGTCTTGGTGGTCTAGTTTAATTGAACCCAATTATCAGGTAAATTTGGTTAACTGTTTGAATAATTAAGCAGTGGTTACTTTTTCACACAGGGCCAGTAGGTGTTGATAAATTATTGGCTTTAGTAAATTAAATGACCATTAATTTTGTTTGAAGATCAGAAACAATTAAGTGTGACAAAGAACTACAATAATGACCTCAAGAACGGTGGGGGGGTAGATAGCGTGCTTCATGGCAAAGTGACAGCTGATATTGTATTCTTTGAAAACTGCAACAGTTTCCTGGCATACAGCCATTGAACGGACTTCTGTGACTTTTTTTGCTTCGGCGAGCCAGATTAAAAGACTAAGTGGGCCAGATATGGCCCACGGGCCGTACTTTGCCCACCCCTGAGCTAAACAGCTAAAAACACCAGAAGCCCCTGAAATAGAAGAAATCACAAGAGAGAGAACCGCTGAAGGTCACAGAGCCGGACTCTCCATCAAAACTGTAACCTCCTCTCCACCCAGCTTCCTCCTCACTTCCTTCAAGCCAGAACTCGACTCATGCAAGTTTAGTTTTCTTGGTTGTTTAGGGTTAGTTTTTGTTTAAATTAAGTATTTATCAAACATTATTTTTTTCCCTATGCTTAAAACTGATTTTTAAAAAAAAGTGTTTACAGCGAGCGGTTCATAAGGGTCTAGCGCTTTTTTCTGAGTTATTCAATGTTTTTACATTTAGTTTACTCTTACACTGTGTATTCTATGGTATAATAAACTATTTTTGTGCTTACAAATCTTTTAAAAAAACTAATAAAATTTACGTCCAGTTTGTATGGTCTGTAATGGATTAATCATTTACATACAATCTTATGGGGAAATTACGTTCAGGTCACAACCAGATCGGGTCACGAACAGAGTTTTGGAACGGATTATGGTCATGACCAGAGGTACCATTGTATACTGCAGATGTGGTAGATTCAGGAATGTTAGGTTAGTTTGAAAAACTGCTAGAGTGTATCCATAATTAGTATGTAGTTTGCAGCTAGGATGTAAACACAAATATTATCTCAAACAGTGTGCTTATTATAGTTATTATATTATTTTATTATAGTCTGTTTTTTTTGTTTGTTTGTTTGTTTTTCATTTAAAATTAGCATTTTACAATAAGTTAAATTAATTAATTTAAAAAGCTGATTTGATTTGGTGATGTAAACAGGGGATTGTGTTTTTAAAGTATGGCATCTTGTATTTCCCAAACGTCTTGTAGCCTAATGATGCTCTCTTTGATGATACATAATGTTTTGTGCTGCATGTATTCTATGTTCAGAAAACATTAAATCTCACTTCATTACCCCACTCCCCACAGAAACACAGGCTGGTTATCATTCCTGAGGGCACACCCAATGGGGATGTCAGTCATGAATCCCCCACCTCAGTGATTACTGTTATCACCCAGGAAGTTGCTCAAGTGCTGGAATCAACTGGAGATGGACCTCTGGGTACGAAAACAGATTTAGCCAGTAAATCTAAATTTGTCACTGACTTGTTTGACATTGTTTGAAGGTATAACATAGATGTAGAGAGCAGTGTAATAAAGAAATAAGTTGGTATGTTTTTAAAATAATTTACTTATTTTCTATAAAGAACATTCATTTAGAATCTTCATGTAATTCTTATGGTGCAGGAGACTATTAACACATTGTTTAAAGGGGATGAATACTAGTTACACCTTTCTTTTTCCACAGATATTCGACTACAAAAGCTTGCTGAAGAAAAACATGAACTCTTATCCCAAGTATGATTATGATGATGATGATGATGATTATTATTATTATTATTAAAATATCAAAATTGTTTAACAGTAGCTTGTTTGGGACGTGCAAAATTCAAATGGAGGGCAGGAAGTGAGGAATCTAAAATTGTGCCAATTGTAAATCGCTATCTCCTGGTAGCTAACTAACTAAAGCTAGGAAATAGGCATTTCGGTAGTGTTGGAGGTCATTGACAACTTGCACCAGAACTGCCTCCAGTTGACTGCCCTCCATCTGGAAAGGAGTCTGGTTTTTGATGTCATATGCAAGCAACCTATAAAAAATGAGTACATTACATACTACTGTCTCTTTGCGGCCCAATACATATTAATTATTATTAAGTTAAACAGCATAAGCATATATTTGCCAAGAATAGAGTCAATGTTGTTTTATTTTTGCATCTCACAGATCAGGAAACTAAAAATGCAGCTACAGGAGGAGAGGCAGAAACATTCTAAGATGGAAAGTGTTTACTCAGATGAAGAGCGACTAGAAAATGGCACTGACTTGAACTTAATTGAAATGCAGAGTAAGTTCACACTTGTGAGTAGATGAAAAGTTTGTTTGTTTATTTGTTTATAATTTTTTTTTTTTTTTTACTATTTCATGTACATTTAAATGACTAAAGGCCTTTAAAATGACTAAAAATCTGAACGCAGGAAGTCTATAAAGTTTAATAAATCAATCTATAAAAATTTTAAAAGGTCATTAATTGTAATTAAAAGGCAAAAACTCCTATTTTTTGTGCATAAAACAACATTGATTTATTGGTATGAACTGAAAGTTGCTGAAAGCAGGAATCTATGTAATTCTACATTGCCAAAAGTAGCGCTAGTATAATGATTATTTTAGTTTTTCCAGAGTTTCTCAGTCAAGATAGACCAAGATAGTATACAACACCACTTATTTCAAAGCTTTTCAGATTGACAAGAGTGCACACTGTGGTGCTTGAAAGTTTGTGAACCCTTAAGAATTTTCTTAATTTCTGCATTAATGTGACCTAAAACATCAGATTTTCACAAAAGTCCTAAAAGTAGATAAAGAAAATCCAATTAAACAAATAAGACAAAGATATTATACTCGGTCATTTATTTATTGAGAAAAATTATCCAACATTACATATCTGTGAGTGGCAAAGTTATGTGAACCTTTGCTTTTAGACCCTTTTGTGCAACAATAACTGAAATTAAATGTTTCCAGTAACATGCACTTTGGATGTCTGTCTTGGAGGAATTTTAACCCATTTTTCCATCAAGAAGAGCTATAACTCTGGAATTTTAGTGGGTTTCTTCACATGAACTGCTCTCACAATATTTCTACTGGATTAAGGTCAGGACTTTGACTTGGACATTACAAAACATTAATTTTATTCTTCTTTGACCATTCTTTGGTAGTACTTGTGTGCTTAGTGACACTGTCTTGCTACATGACCCACTTTCTCTTGAGATTCAGTTCATGGATAGATGTGTTGACATTTTACTTTAGAATAAGCTGGTACACTGGGTACACTGCTCATTGCTCGTGGAGTTTGTGACTGTTCGATGTAGACCTTTTTATTTACCAGGGGAATTCACCACTCTGCTCATTGTTGGAGTGTACATTTCCCTCTAGCGCTAATGCAAAAGATAATACACACTCTGATGGACTGTTTATTGTCCATCAGAGTCAATCATGCAATCATGCAAATCTAAAGACAGTTCTTCTGAAATTCCATCAACATGTGGACTTTGCAACGAGAGGGGAGAACGCACAAATCTTGTTTACACAAACATTTCCAGTGCGTACCGTGTGGAGCCCCGCCCCCACCTCGGCTACTCAGACCACATCTGTGTTATGCTAATTCCAGCATACAGGCCACTCGTCATACACTTTAAACCAGTTCTGAAGCAGGTGAGAACCTGGCCTGCAGGAGCTATCTCTGCTCTTCAGGACTGTTTTGAGCACACTGACTGGCACATGTTCAGGGAGGCTGCAGCCAACGGCGACAGCACCAACTTGGAGGAGTATACGTCATCAGTGACCTGCTACATCAGCATGTGCATAGATTACATCACTATCTCCAAGACAATCACTGCAAGGCCAAACCAGAAGACATGGATGACTGCGGAGGTGTGTGACCTGCTGAAGACTCGAGATTCTGCCTTTAAAGCAGGTGACAAGGCGACCCTAAGAACAGCAAGGGCTAAACTGTCTCAGGCCATCAGAGCAGCAAAACGCACCTACGGCCAGAAAATCCACAGCCACTTCAGGGACAGCGGTGAGACACGGCGCATGTGGCAGGGTATCCAGGCCATCACTAACTACAGGTAGACAATACCTGCCTGTGATGGTGATGCCTCCCTACTAGATGCGCTGAATGACTTCTACACATGGTTTGATGCACAGAATGACGTGACGGCGAAGAAATCCACCCCCTCTCCCAATGACCAGGTGATTTGTCTTCACAGAGTTAACCCACGGAAGGCTGCTGGGTCAGATAACATCCCATGGAGAGTGCTCAGAGAATGTGCAGATCAGCTGACAGATGTATTCACCGACATCTTCAACATGGCTCTGAGTGCCGCCGTTGTTCCCACATGTCTCAAGGCCACCACCATCATTCCTGTGCCAATGAAGTCTCCAGTGTCCTGCCTCAATGACTACCGTCCCGTTGCACTCGCACCCATAATCATGAAGTGCTTCGAGAGGCTCGTCATGAGGCACATTAAGACCCTGATGGCCACCTACACTGGATCCTTTGCAGTTCGCTTGTCGTCTTAACCGCTCAACATACAATGCCATCACCACCACCCTTCACCTGGCACTCACCCACCTGGACAAGAAGGACACGTATGTTCCAATGGTGTTCATAGACTTTAGTTCAGCATTCAGTACAATTATTCCTCAGCACCTGACTGAAAAGTTAGGCCTGAACTATTAGGCCTGAACACCTCCCTCTGTAACTGGATCCTGGACTTCCTGACAGATAGACCTCAGCAGTCCAGATTGGGAACAGCATCTCCAGCACCACCACACTGAGCACTGAGGACCCCCAGGGCTGTGTGCTTAGTCCACTGCTGTTCACTCTTCTGACTCACGACTGTGCAGCAATGCACAGCTCAAACCACATCATTAAGTTTGCTGATGACACGACTGTGGTGGGTCTCATCAGCAAGAACGATGAGTCAGTATACAGGAAAGGAGGTGCAATGGTGCAAAGTCAACTTGTCTCTGAATGTGGACAAAACAAAAAAGATGGTTGTTGACTTCAGGAGGACACGGAGCGTCCACTCTCCACTGTACATCAATGGATCCTCTGTGGAGCATCGTCAAGAGCACTAAATTCCTTGGTGTTCACCTGGCAGAGAACCTCTCCTGGTCCCTCAACACCAGGTCCATAGCCAAGAAAGCTCAACAGTGTTTCTACTTTCTGCAAAGACTGAGGAAAGCCTATCTCCCATAACCCATCCTCACCACTTTTTACAGAGGGACGATCGAGAGCAACCTGAGCAGCTGTATCACTATCTGGTATGGAAACTGCACTGTATCAGATCACAAGACCCTGCAACGCATAGTGAGAACAGCTGAGAACCGGACTGAGACACACACAGTCATTACACCACCTGTTTCCGTTATACCACTCTGTTCCCATTCTCTCGTGTACTTAATCTTTTTGCACTACGAACTTGTTTTGCTGCTACATGCCAGTTGCTGCTATAACCCCTCTCTGTTTACACTAGAGTTTTTTCACATCTGCACATGTGCATTTTATGTTGTCTTTTGTCTTTTTGTAGCATACACTACCAGTCAAAAGTTTGGACACACTTTCTCTTTCAATGGTTTTCTTTTTTTTTTTTTATACATTGTAGATTAATATTGAAGACATCAAAATTATGAAGTAACACATATGGAATTATGCAATAAACAAAAATAAACTACCAGAATGTTTTATATATTATCAAATTTCATCAAATTTATTTATAAAGCACATTTAAAACAAATTGACCAAAATGCTTTACATTACAATTAAGTAAAAATTGTAAAGACAATAAGAATAGTAAAAGAGAAAAACACATAAAAAGAAACGTGTATATACATATACGTACACACATATATATATATATACACACACACACATATATAAAATATATAAAATAAAATACAATAGATTTAACCCACAAAAATGTACAGCCTCACTGTTAGTTAAAAACCATGGAATAAAAATGAGTTTTAAGATGAGATTTAAAAACAGAGAGGCTAGGAGCCAGCCTGATGTGATGAGGCAGTTCATTCCACAGCCTGGGAGCAAGTACTGAGAACACTCTGTCCCCCCTATTCTTAAGCCATGCCCTTGGCATAAGTAAAAGGGACTGGTCAGAGATCTCGAAGGGGAATAAGATTTTAAAAGATCAGCAATATAAGATGGGGCCTGCCCATGTAAGGCTTTAAAAACAAACAATAAAATCTTAAACCCAATTCTCCTCTGAACAGGGAGCCAGTGCACAGCGGCAAGAATAGGAGAGATATGATCTCGCTTACAAGAGCCTGTAAGGAGATGAGCAGCAGCATTTTGGATGAGTTGTAATTGTGATAATGAAATCTGGCTAATGCCCGCATACAGAGCATTACAATAGACAAGGCGCGTTGTGATAAAAGCATGAACAACCCTCTCAAAAACACTGAAAGATAAAAATGGCTTAATTTTAGAGAGGAGCCGTAATTGAGAGAAACCTGCTTTAACAACTGCATTTACCTGGTTTAATTGTCTAATTTAAAACCAAGATTTGTCACAGTCGACTTAACAAATGGTTCCAAAATGCCTAGGTCCAGATATTAGATTCTTCAAAGTAGCCACCTTTTGGTTTTATGACATTTTCAGTCAGATTCATCAGCTATTCACCTGGAATGGTTTTCAACAGTCTTAAAGGAGTTCCCAGAGCTGCTGAGCACTTGCTGACTGCTTTGTCTTCACTCTGTCATCAAAGCAAAAGGTGGCTACTTTGAAAAATCTAATATATAAAACATTCAGGTTTAACACTTTTTTGTTTATTGCATAATTCCATATGTGTTCCTCCATCATTTTGATGTCTTCAATATTAATCTACTATGTAGAAAATAATAAAAACAAATAAAACCATTGAATGAGAAGGTGTGTCCAAACTTTTGTCTTGTACTGTACATGCACTTTCCAAAGTCTTTTATGTAGCACCATTGTCCTGGGAAATGTTGTTTAATTTCACTATGTACTGTACCACATGTATATTTGTTTTGATATGACAATAAAGCTCACTTGACTTGACTTGGGTTACTTTGAGACTTTGCAGAATAATAAACACCTTGCTCTTGTATTGATCGTTGTTGGTTGACCACTCCTGGTGAGGGTAAAAATGATCTTGAAAGCCCAAACTCTTACATTTTGTTTTGTAACCTTTTCCAGCCTGATGGGCATCAACCATTATGCACTTCCACAAATGTGTTGTTAAGGAAAGACTTTGACTCTATTCTTTAAATAACACAGGGTGCCCACCTAACAGCTGTTAATTGAAAAAAAAAAAAAAAAAAAAAGTAAAATAATAGATTGAGTATATTTTCTCATTTGTTTAATTGGGTTCTCTTTATCTACTTTTAGGATTAGTGTGAAAATCTGATTTTGGCAACATTGATTCAGAAATACAGGAAATTCTAAAGAGTAAAAAAACAGATCCTTTTAGTCCTGTAAGCTGCAGGGTGGGGCCTCCATGGATCAGACTTAACCTCACATTATGCTCAATCTGAATGAGATATGGGGAATTTGAAGGCCAAGTCAAGGTGGCAGGGTGCTTTATCCTGCTGAAAGGTGCCACTTTCGATAGTGAATACTGTTGCCATGAAGGGGTGTAATTGGTCTGCAATAATGTTTAGGTGGGTGGTATGGGTCAAATTAACATTCACATGAATGCCAGGACACAAGGTTTCCTGGCAGGACACTGCCTCTGCCGGTTTGCCTTCTTCCCATAGCGCATCCTGGTGCCATTTCTTCCCCAGGTAAGTAATGCACTTGCATCTATCCATCCACTTGATGTAAAAGAAATCTGGATTCATCAGACCAGGCTGCCTTCTTGCATTCCTCTTGGTCCATTTCTGATGCTTGCATGCCTATTGAGCGCACTTTCGGCAGTTGCCAGGGGTCAGCATGGACACTCTGACTGGCAGTTTTGAGACCCATGAGACCTGCAGTTTTGGAGATGCTCCGATCTCAGTCATCTAAGCATCACTATTTGGCCCTTGCCATAGTGGCTCAGTTACTTAGGCTTGCCCATTTTTCATGCTTCCAAAACATCAAGTTTTCTTGCTGCATAACATATTTCACACCTTCACAGATGCCACTGTAACAAGATAATGTTAAAATATAATGATAAAAGATAACACTTCAGCTCTCAGTGGTTTTAATGTTATATCTGTTCAGTATATACCAAGGGTGTAAAACCTGTCCAGAAAGGGTGGTGTGGGTGCAGGTTTTCATTCTAACCAAGCAGAAGCCACAAGCAGAAGTCTATTGAAAAAATCAACTGATTTAAACAGGTGGAATCAGGTGTGGCTCCTGTCTGACTGAAATGACACCCCTTATATATCAGTACTGTACTGTACTGATCTTCTCTTAATTTTGCTTTCATGTACTGAGTTTGTAGGCTTGATAGAAGAAATAGACTAGATCAAGGTTCATTTAAAGCAGTTTTTCAGTAATTATGCATTTAAGTCAGAGGTCAAAGAAATGTGCTTGGAAACAGCATCAGACAGACATAAATGGCATACCACAGAAAGTCTTCAACCATAATGTAAAGAGCCTCCTTGGAGTTGAGTTATGGTTACATATTCATAATTAGCATAAATGTACATGTCTGGAGTTCAGACAATGGGACCACCAACTTGTTACTGTTGGGCTCTTAAGCAAGACTCTTAATCTTCTCTGCTTAAGAGGGCACTGAATCAAAGCTGACAATATGCTCTAATGTCTATAAACCTCTATTTCTGCGCACTGCAACATTTGTGTGTGAGATCAAAAGATGAATATGAGTAGAGAGAACAGAGTTTTTATTCCTTGGTATTTGCAACTAGATATGTTAAACAACATAGACCTCTGATGGATTTTCCTCCTTTTCTCTGCTTCATAATGGCATGCTTTTATCCCACAGACAGCTCTCTGGTCTTCCTGTTGGTCTACCCTTCTTAACTACAAATGCAGTCTTCACAGGTGAATGCCAAAGCTTAAGCTGAGTAGATATCCAGGGTTACTTAATAGTTAAACAATCAAACTTATGAGACACACCTGGGTAACAAGAAATGCCTGTCACTTGTCATGTCCCAATACTTTTGCCAGGGAATAAAAGCTGAAACTCTGATCTTTCTTCATCTTTTGATCTCAAAAACAAATGTAAAAACAAAGTAATTGGCCTTGCTGTTTCAATATTTTGGAGGAGACTGTAGTACTGAGAGCTTTAGTTCAAATCCAAACAATGCCACACCCATTTTTGTTAGGAGTCCACGAGAGCAAAACTGCCTATGCTCGGAGGGAGGGAGGGGTGGCACTCTCTCTCCCCTGTCAATCACAGCAACACTAGGCAATCATGAGTGCATCAATGTGGAAGTGGGTAGATAACACTTTTTTTTGTATTTTCTCTGAGTATTTTGTCACCCCTGGTGTTGCATGACTTTAATAAAGAGGAAATGTGGGAAAGTCCACAAAAAATGAACATTAGAATTTCAGTGTTCTTGTAGAAAAGGGGAAAAAGCTTATTGTATGTCTGAAAATCTTTTTCTTCTTCTGATTCAAAACTATGCACTTGTATTCTTTGTAGGAGATGCCAACCGACAAATTAGTGAATATAAATTCAAGCTTTCAAAGGCGGAACAGGAAATGGGTACAATGGAACAAAATGTAAGTTTCCAAAACATACACTCTGAACACAGTGTGTGTGATTGTGTGTGACACTGATTCACAGGTACTGATATTCATACATACATGCAGTACTGTGCAAAAGTCTTAGGCAGGCTATTTTTTTTTTTTGGTACAAATATTATAATAGATGTTGATGAATTCTGCACTATTGAGTCAGAACAAAAACAATTCATATTCCCAAACATTACTTTTCCAAAAAATAATTGTATCTAAAATTATTTGTCTGTCAATAAAGAAAGCAATATTACATAAGAGACCACTTTTAAGACAAAAAAGCATAATGAAGGCTCCTGGGTTTTGCCGCAAAAAAAAGGAAGCGGTGTGACAGTCAAAGTTTCCAGAACTGTGGCAGATTCTCCAAGATGCTCAGGAAAACTTACCGGCTCATTTCCTTATAAAACTGAACAAACTGTACCTGATAATACTTTTTAAGAAAAAAATTAAAAAAAAAACCATCATCACACCGGATATTGACTTCACCACTTTTTGATTTCACCACTGTTTACTGCATATTGTAGTATTTTTCTTTTAAGAAGAAAGATTACTTTACAGCATTAATTTCTAAGACTTTTGCACATATATATGTATACTAGCTGATTACCCAGTGGCTTTGCTCACTGAGATTAAGAGAAAAAATAAAATGCAGTTTTTATAAAACAGTGGCACAGAACTGATAAAAAAAAAAACGCTAATAGCTTATCTGAAAAAGGACCTCAAACAATAAAAAGGGTAAAAAATGTGTTCTGACAAATCTTTTATAAACAATTGACATATACATAGTAGTACATATAATAACATGATGGATATATACAAATTTTGTAATGTCAGCGTAGAGCGCGCGGCACGCCCACCGGTGGAATGTACATATCAGAGTAGAGCGCGCAAAATCTTTCCACATGGCAACCCAGAGTGCGTGCCATGCCCACCTGTGGAATGTACATATCGGAGCTAATTCACCTGGACTGAATTAGTGGTGATTGGAAAGACTTTAACGCTTCACGCTGAGGCGTGTGTCCATGCCTCTATTAAAGTTGATATCTGTGCTTGATCTCTGTTGCAGACTTTATGGACATTTTCATGTGGGACTATTTTCCGGTGTTTTTTCCGGTGGAACTTTGAACTATTTTGCCTTAAGGACTTTGTGAAGCATATCTGCCGTATTTATGTTGGACTATTGTTATGCCATGCGTCTTCTGCCGGCTTTTTGTATTCGTGATTCAGCCTGATTTCCGTTTCCAGTTTTCTGCCCCAGCGTTATACCAGTGTTTCGTTTAAATAAAGTCATTAAGTCTCATGTTTTCCTGCGTCTGCGTCCAGAAAAAAAGACACTCCCCCGCTCTCTCTCACATACAAGATAGAGACATGACACCTTTATTAAAGTATCAAAGTTTTCTTAAATAATCACTTACCAAATAGGTAAGTATTTATATAAGTAACAAACCGGAAAGCCGATATAAAAATGGCTCCACAAACAAAGTGATGAGTCCCCCTACAGCGCTGCCATATATGGTCATACGTCATGTCCGTTTCAAACACAAAAAGATTTTTATATAGATATACAGTTAAGCCCAAGATTATTCATATCTCCTGGTAAATATTGACTTAAAATTATTTTTATTTAACAAAGAAGTTTTTTTTCTGATTGGAAATGACACGTCCATCTCCTAAAAGATAATAATACAATATAGACAATGTACAAAGGGTATTTTTGTGGAAAAAATATTATTATATTATTGTATTATTTAGATTTGAACAAAAAATGGCATGTCAAAAATGGCATATCCAGACTTATTCATACCCTTCTCAATAATCAATGAAAAAGCCTTTATTGGCTATTACACCAATCAAACTCTTATAATTGCTGACAAGATTTTTTCATGTCTCTACTGGTATTTTTGACTATTCATCTTTTGCGATGAGTTCCAGGTTTTTGAGGTTGGAAGGCCTCCTTGCCATCACCCTAATCTTTAGCTCCCTCCACAAATTCTCTATTGGATTCAAGTCATTAACATTAATATATACTTTGATTAGAATGCCTGGCCCGTTGTCTGAAAAACACCCCCAAAGCATTGTGTTCCCACCACCATGCCTGACCATGACGATGGTATACTTGGGGTTGAATGCTTATCCTTTATACCGCCAAATGAAGGCTATATCATTGCGGCCAAACAATTCAATTTTTGTTTCATCTGACAGCAAATAGAAGACCAAAAGTCTTCCTATTGTCCAGATGAGGTTTTGCAAAGGCCAAGCGTGCTTTGTGTGTCTTTTTTGGAGAAGTGGCATCCTCCTCATGCAATGTCCGTTGAACTGTCTGCCTTGAGACACTGGCACCAGCCTGGCACAGATTCTTCAGGATGGCCTTGGTGGTGATCCTTGGATTCACCTCACGCACAATCAGCCTTGCCAGGTCAGGTGTCCATTTTGACTTCCTACAATGTCCTCTGAGATTTATCACAGTGTGTTACCAATCTTGTATTTTTTAATAATACTTTGTACTGTGGCCACTGGAACTTGAAGGCATTTAGATATGGCCTTGTAGCCCTTTGCTGAGTTGTGAGCAGCCACAGTGCACAGCCATAGGTCCTCACTGAGCTCTTTTGTTTTAGCTGTGACTTGTCACAAACCAACTGCAGAGAGCTGCTTTTTTTTCACCTGTTGAGTTGATTAAAACCTCTGTTCCCAATTAATCAGTCTAATTAGGATTCTTTAGCAACAGCGTGGACCATTTGGAATAGTACAGAACCTTGGATTTTCCCATAGACTTTGAAAATTTGCAATGGGTATAATAATGGGTATGAATAATTTCAGACATGCTATTTTCCATAAAAATCTTATAG
>JAOVYU010000047.1:7913924-7924016 GCA_025674565.1 Synodontis membranacea
AGGCATAACATTATGACCACTTACAGGTGAAGTGAATAATACTGATTATCTCTTCATCATGGCACGTGTTAGTGGATTTGATACATAAAGCAGCAAATGAACATTTGGTCCTCAAAGTTGGAAAAACAGGCAAGCGTAGGGATTTGAGCTAGTTTGACAAAACTGCAACACTTATGGGGTGTTCCTGGTCTGCAGTGGTCAGTATCTAGCAAAACTACTGAAAGCACCAACAATGGGCACATGAGCATCAGAACTGGACCACAGAGCAATGGAACAAGGTGGCCTGGTCTGACAAATCACTTTTTTATTTTTATTTTTTTTACATCATATGGATGGCTGGGTGTATGTGTGTCACTTACTTGGGGAATGCACCAGGATGCGCTGTGTTAAGAAGGCAAGTTGGCGGAGGCAGTGTAATGCTTTGGGCAAAGTTCTGCTGGGAAACCTTGGGCACTGCCATCCATGTGGATGTTACTTTTACATGTACCGCCTACCTAAGCATTGCTGCAGACCATGTGCACACTTTAATGGAAACAGTATTCCCAGATGGTTGTGGCCTCTTTCAGCAGGATAATGCGCCCTGCCACCAAGCAAAAATGGTTCAGGGATGGTTTGAAGAGCACAACAATAATTTTGAGGTGTTGAGTTGGCCTCCAAGTTCCCCAGATCTCAATCCAATCGAACATCTGTGTGATATGCTGGACAAATAAGTCAGATCCATGGAGGTCCCACCTCACAACGTACAGGACTTAACTGAATTGCTGCTAACATCTTCGTGCCAGATACCACAGCACGCCTTCAGGGGTCTAGTGGGGTCCATGCCTTGATGGGTCAGGGCTGTTTTAGCCACAAAAGGGGTCTAACACAATATTAGGCAGGTGGTCACAGTGTTGGGTCCTGCCATCCATGTGGATGTTACTTTGACATGTACCACCTACCTAAGCATTGTTTCAGACCATGAACAAACTTTCATGGAAACAGTATTCCCTGATGACTGTGGGATCATTTAGCAGGATAATCCACTCTGCCACAAAGCAAAAATGGTTCAAGAATGATCTGAGGAGCACTACAACGAGTTTGAGGTGTTGACTTGGCCTCCAAATTCCAAAGATCTCAATCCAATCAAGCATCTATGGGATGTGCTGGACAAACAAGCCCGATCCATGGAGGTCCCTCCTCAAAACTTACAGGACATAAGGGATCTGCTGCTAACATCAGGGGTGACCCACACAATATTAGGCAGGTGGTCATAATGTTATGCTTGATTGGTGTATGTAACATTTTCACTTCCATATGGACACATTGAAAAGACAATGTTTCTCATGTGTTTGCAATAAAAATCAAACAATGTTATAAATGAATAAATGACAGTTTATTTAAGCTTGCTAGCAAAACTCATGACCATAAATGCTTATTAAGCCACTCAGAGCTGTATTGTAACCATTAATTAAGAGTATATTAGGACACAACAGTGTTCACCCTACTGTCCAGAGATTGCAAGTATGAATCGTGATGAGGCAAATAGAGATTACCTCATTCCTATTGTTGTGTGTTATGCTAGCCCTGCAAGGCAGCATGAGCAGCAGTTCAAAAAGATGTGGTTAGCTGGTCTCATGTAAAATCTAAAAAAAAAAATCTCAAAAAAATATATGTATTAAATAAAACCCCAAATTTCTGAAAAGTTAGGATGTTCTTTAAATTTGAATGAAATGAAAACTAAAAGACTTTCAAATCACAAGCCAATATTTTATTCACAACAGAACATAGATAACATAAATGTTCCAACTGAGAAACTGTTAATAAAATATTGGATCATATGATTTGAATGTCTTTTAGTTTTCATTTCATTCAAATTTAAAGAACGTCCCAACCTTTCTGGAATTCAGGTTGTAAATAAAAAGTGAACATTTCATATATTATAGACTAATTGTATGTAAAATAAAATGTCATGCTTTTTTTCTATTTAAAATTTCAAGTTTGAGAAGAATTTGTAATTTGTAAAAAAAAAAAAAAAAAAAAGAAAAAAAAGTACTATTTAAACATTATAAATATTGTGTATCTCTCTGTCTAGTTCAGTAAGGGAAAAGTGTAGTAGGAAGATGTCCACAAGCAACAGGTATGACTGCAGCCTTGAGAGGATTGTCAAGAAAAGTTGTTTCAAAAACTTGGGAGAACTTCACAAGGAGTGGATCAAGACGTCTTCAGGAACTGTCACATTTCTGTCACACAATATCAAGCCACTCTTGAACAAGATGATGACGAACTGGAGAGTTTTTCTCCAGAGACAAAGTTTCAGTGCATGTGTGAAGTTTTGTGTTTTAGATATTGCATGCAAGTGTGTTGAACACACTGGCAAGTGTCTTATTACACATTATACATGAGAGTTGATGCGTGACAGCAGTCTGTGTTAAACAGTCAGACAGCACTGTAGTAAAAGCTGTCCCAGAATCTTGTGGCGCATGTGAGAATTGTCACGAGGATTGCATGAGAGTCCTCTGCCAGAGGGCAGGAACGAGAAAAGTGGCAGAGTCCCTCATGATACGCTTTGTCTTTCTGATGCAGCACATGGTGTAAATGTCTTGGATTGCTGTAAGTCCAGTATGAAGTTTTCACAGTCTGTGATGATTTGGGTTGTCAGTAATGTCAAAGCAGCTGTCTAGCAGGAGATTTTAGAGCACTTTGTGCATCCATCTGCTAACAAGCTTTATGGAGATGCACCTGCCCACAGTGCCAAAACTACTACCAAATGGTTTGCTGGCCATGATATTAGTGTACTTGATTGACCAGCCAGCTCACAAAGCTATGGGGTATTGTCAAGAGGAAGATGAGAAACACGACCCAAATATAGACACACTGAAGGCCACTGTGAAAGCAACCTGGGCTTCAATAACACCTCAGCAGTGCCACAAGCTGATTGCCTCCATGCCACGCCTCATTGATGCAGTAATTAATGGTAAAGGAGCTGCAACCAAATACTGACTGTATAAATTAAAATATTTTCAGGTGTAGGACATTTCCTTTTTTGATTGATCAAAGGAAATATTAAAAAAAATTGAGATACTGGGTTTCTGATTTTCATAAGCTATAAGCCATAATTACAATTAAGACAAAAAAAGGTTTGAAATATTTCACTTTACATGTAATGAATATGGAATTCCTGCAAGTTTTCCTGAAACTATGAATGAAATTACAAAAAAATTATTATTTACATTTTTTTTGAGATGCACTACTATGTGCTAGTCTTCACCCTACCCAATTTCTAGCTGACATATGAGAGGGGAGAGCTGGCTGGTGCATGGGAACGGACAGCTGACCAAATTAGGGAGATAAAACACAAAGCACAGTAATATGTATTTTGATAAATTTTATTAAACCAAATGGGATACCCATTCTTCATGTTGCAATTGCATTTTTAAACTAGCTAAAAGGGAGTGGAGGGCACAAACCTTATTTTGACATATTCTTCATGGGCTGTGCCCACAGAAATACGAACACAAGACACCATGTAATGACTCAGATCTTGTGGTAACATGAAAGCATTAAGGTCAGTATCATAGTGGATCCAGAGCCTATCCCAGGAACACTGAGCATAGCCCAAGAAAAATGGGCATGTGTTCTGGGTGGTGGTAGGAAACCAATTAGCCCAGAGGGAACCAACATGTACACGAGAACATTTACAGAAACACCAAACAGACAGTAACTCTTGATTGAACCTAGAAGCCTGGAGCTGTGAGGTAATACTAGCCACTGTTGACACCCTTGCCCTGTTATCTGGCAAGCCTATATATTTGTGAACAGGAAAAATAGGGCATTTTTAAGTTTATGCTTATAAATCATTGTAGTTAATTGATGGAGGGAGGGCCAAAAACCGCTTTACTGAGGGCACTGTGTGTGCTGGCATGTTGTCCTGATGGCGGAAACCACTTCCCACAACTTCCCCACACATTTCTTGCAAAGTCTCAAGAACCTTTTTGTAAAGATGCCTGTTCCCCATAATCACACCCTTAATGTCAACGAAAACAAATAACATGGCCTCGACTTGCTTTGTTGAGCTTTCTTCATCTGGTGACCCACGTGTTTTTGTGTATACACGTGTTTTCGTGTATTGACTGCTATCTCAGAATTGTACTGATCTGGTCCTGTTATTTAAAAGCCACCCCTAATGCTAGTTTAGTAGCAGAGATGGGAAGTAACGAAGTACAAATACTTCGTTACTGTACTTAAGTAGAATTTTCGGGTATCTTCGGGTACTTCGTTACCTTTTTTTGAGCCTACTTTCTACTTTTACTTCTTACATTTTAGCATGAGTATCTGTACTTTCTACTCCCTACATTTTCAAATCAGGATCGTTACTCTTGCATTTAAAATATCCCAGAAAAAAAAGTCGCATACTTTAGAGAAGAGTGAGAGAGAGCGCGACAGAGAGAGAGAGAGCACGCAAGCCTATGTATGTGTGGATCACGGCGTGTGTGCCTGTTTATGTAGGCTGTGCTAGACAGAGAGCATCCTGATTGGTTTACTTAGCAAAATAAGCCAATCAGATTTCAGTGTGGGAGGGCTTTTATTTAACATCTGGGGGACTGAAGTTATCGGTTCAGTGAAGCATCATGGCAGAGGGAGAAGACCCCAAAAAACGAAAATATAAAACGCATTGTTATGGGTAAAAAATAATGACAATGTTGCATGCTGTACTGTTTGCAACAGTGATTTCAGCATTGCTCTTGGCGGTTTAAACGACTGTAAAACTCATGTTGAGGTGAGTTTAACAAATGTCATTTCATGTGCTGTATTATTCAGGTCTACATTAGTTAGACACTTGGTTAGTTGCAAAGGCTGTCATGAAAAGACCAAACTCTTTGAAGACTTTTGTAAAGTAGCAATGGAATATGAATAAGGAATTTGCATAAATAGCAAAATTATAATCTATTCATATTATTGTCAAAATAATACATAATTTTGGCCTTCGTAATAAAGTTATAGCTTTTAAACTATAACTTTATTATGAAAAGTTATAGTCCCCCCCCCTTCGCAAGGCTACTTTATACTTTTGTACTTTAAGTATGTTTTGGAGCCTGTACTTTTTACTTTCACTTGAGTAAGAAGTTGAGTCAATATTTCTACTTTTACTAGAGTATTTTTAAACAAAGGTATCTATACTTTTACTTGATTAAACAATGTGTGTACTTTTGACACGTCTGTTTAGTAGTATGCTGTTCCACTTGATTCACTTACATTATAACATTCATACCCTTCCAGATATCAGCCATGGAGTCATTTAGTTATTTTTAAGTAATTTATTAATAATAAAATTTGTTATATTAAAAGTAATATTATGGAGTAATTTTTCCTTGTTGCCAAAACATTCCCAAATTGAAAATTGCCATTTAATATATGCATATTATTAATATATTAGCATATTTTGGTATGTTTATGTCAGCTGAGCAAACATTATTTGATGATTACTGTTCTTGTATGATGTACGCTGTTATTCATTCAAGTTTTGATAATCCCATACATTGTCACAAAAAAAATTGCATCAAAGAAAAAGCCATCTCTCTCTCAAACATATAGAGCAGGGGTACTCAACTAAATTTTAAAGGGGTCCGGTTAGAGAAAAAAAGAAGAAGCAAAGGTCCGGAAGATCATAATGTCTGTCTCCTCCTCCTTCCCATTTCGGCTATTCCCAACTAGGGGTCGCCATAGCAGATCTTTTTGTCCGCACGTCTGATTTGGCAGTTTTTACACTGGATGCCATTCCTGACGCAACCCTCCCCATTTATCTGGGCTTGGGACCAGCACGCAGGCATACACCAGAGTGTGCACCCCCTTGTGGCTGGGTCTTTGTACAGCACCCGGCCTTTGTCTCCCATCCAAGTACTAACCAGACCCGCTCCTGCTTAGCTTCCGAGAACAGGCGAGATCGGATCATAATGTCTGTCTATTCCGGATTAAATGCTCTATTCTTGCTGTTCACTTTTTTATTTTTTTTTGGAACGTTTCATTTGATCAATATTTTTCTCTCCCTTTCTCCGTCTCACCCGTCTTTTTCCTCAACTGTATCGCTCTCATTCTTCTTCTTCTTTCTACCGTCCTTTCACTTGTCTCTAACTCATTCATCTATCTGCACTGTAGAGCAGTGTTTCCCGCCCTGGAATGCACAGACTTAATTGGCTGAGTGATATCACGTGGGATGCCTTAACCCGCATGCAATTGGTCTGTGCGTTTCCACTAAACCACTACCGTAAACACTGCAGAAGCTGCGCAGGCTAAAACAGAAGCGCCCCGTCAGTTTTTTTTTTTTTTTTTTTTTTTTAAATAATAACCTTATGTTTCAGCGGTAGGTCCGGGTCCGTGTGGGACAGCTTTTGGGTCCGGAACCAGACCTCGGCCCGCCTGTTAGTGACGTCTGATATAGAGTATCAAAACATCTCATAAGATGTCCAAAACAAATATCAGAAACTAATATGACTTATCAGTTAATCATGATCATTATTTCCATTTAAGAGACATTTAACAACTCTATGTATTATAAAGCATATAAATTATAGAGTAATTGATAAAAAAACTCAAGAAAACTAGATTTTATTTGTTACGTTACTGCACCAAGAATCAAAGGGCTTTTTGTCTCTATAGAAAATGTCATTACCTAAGTGCTATGCAGCCATCAAATCACTGAACTTTCATTTATTGGGTAAATACAGTGACCTCCACAATTATTGGCACACCATGTAAAAATTAGCAAAAAAGGTCAAATAAAATCCACTTTTTTGGTGAAGTAGCTTCATCTCACTCTCCAACCTTACCTTTAATCGAAATAAATTTATCCAGAGAAAAACAGATCCCTCATCAAGAAAAAGTAATTTTCAACAAAAACACATGTAGCAATCATAGGAACCTCTGGCAATTATAGTGAATACAATGTAAATGAAGCATTTAAATTTAAATTGTAAGTTTTTTTTATTTGACTGGCTTCTGTACTCAGAAGTCTTTCAAAAGTAAGAGGAGCAAAAAAAAAAAGATCCTGAAGAATCACTGCTGGTGATTTGTAAGAAAATGTAAAATCTTGAGGTTATGAAGTCTCCAAAGCCAGTTATCATTTAACCACAAATGTAAGCACCTGGAGTTTGTAAAATGCTACTACAACTGACTGTTGTAGACTGTTCTGAGGTCAGTTGAAACAAATGAAACAAACAAAAAAAAATTGAGTTTTTTGGCAGTAAACACTGGGGTAAAAGGAAGGATAATATAATGAACCTTATCCTAACTGTAGGTTGTATAATGTTACGGGTAGGCTTTTCCAGAGACCCTTGACACCTTGCTATGGCATCATTTAAATCAAAATTTGGCTGCCTCTGCCAGGAAACTAAAACTGGGTCGTCGTTGGATCTTTCAGCATTACAATGATCCAAATGTTAAAATCAACACAAAAATGGTTAACTGACCAGAGAATCTTCTGCCAGTACCGTCTCAGTACCCTGACCTGAACCACTGAAATACTTTGGGGTGAGCTGAAAAGGAGAGATACCCTACAAGTGAGGGCATACATCCCTGGATGTTCTGGAGAGATTCTGTAATGAGGAATGGTCTCAGATGCCCTGCTCTCTATTCTCCAACCTTATAAAATATTAGAGGAGAAGACTTAGTGCTGTCTTACTGGCAAAGGGAGGTTGTATAAAATATTAAATGCAGGAGTTCCAATAACTGTGGGACATGGTTTTGTTGAAAAATAAGTATTTCTTTATGAGGGATCTGTTTTCCTTTGAATATATTTATTTCAATTAAAGCTTTGCATTTTTCTGGGTTTTTTTTCAGTGTGAGATAAAGCTACTTTACCAACCTTTCACTAATCATTACAAGGTGTGCCAATAATTGTGAAGGGCACTGTAGAAACAGGTTGAGAAAATATTTAGAGCTCAATAAAATTCAGTAGCACTATTAAAAACCCAAAACAAAGAAATAAGCCAAAACATCCCAAAGCTCACATATGGTAGGTTTTCTATGTGTTTATCTGTCATTAAAGCTTTAATTTTTAAGTGAAACATTAATGCCTGTCAGTCAATAGTGCAAACTAATGAGATTATGCTTTTGTATTAAACGTCTTTGAGTGTTTACCTCTCAATGTAAACAATTTTTATAACTTATGGTCTCAAAAGATCTGTGGTCTACAAACAAATCCTGGCTCACTGTTAACTATTATACCAGATTAAAGCCTTGATTGTGTTCAATGGCTTGTAGAAGCTTCTCTTTGAGGTTTTCTTTGCTTGTATATTTAGGCAAATCTAAAAGATTGAAGCACGTGTGGGCAACAGGAAAATGGCTCTCTCCACCTCCTGTTGGCTGAATGATCAAGACAAGACTCTTCATGCCCAGGATGGGAATTCGATCACTACCTGTGAGAAACACTGCAAATTCAAACAAATTATTATAAAAGGGAAAATAAAGAGCAAATACAATAACAACACATTCTTAATGCACAGCGCAATGACAACTTATTAATGCCCCATGCCAAGTGTTCTAGATGCACCGCTACTATAACCAGGATATAATGGTGAATGAATTAAAGATTTTTCCTCCACAAGGAACATGCAATAAAGCTTGTTCTTACGTACACAGGAACTGCTTCTTCTTTTCCAGTGGTAACTCATGGAAAACTTCCCAGAATAATTTGATAGTGTGGTGTTCAGGCCAGTATTCTCCTTTGTACTTTGTGTTCTGCGAGAGATGAAAAAAAATTTACACAGGGAAATTAGTCATTAATTTCACTGTTCTTCAGGCTAATTACCCTTATACCACTGTTGACTTCTTAAATCTGACAGGTCAGAAGTTTGTTATTTAATAACAAAAACATATATAGTATGTTTTATATAAGTATGTAAGGATATGCATATTTAGTATTTCAGAAAGAAGGATTCAGTTAGTGTCAGCAATTTTGGGTAAAGCTGTTCCTTGAAGTTTTTTGACGGAGCAGGGGTGGAGTCTTGAAGATAGGATCTATCGCTTTGTGGTTTCTAATGTGACAAACTACATTTTTTTTCTCAGCTTCAAGAGAGAGAGAGAGAGAGAGACTGGCTGGTGAGGAAATGCTAGTTAAGCATGTACAGTGGATATAGATTGTCTAGACACCCCTGTAAAAAATAGTAGATTTTTGCAATGTAAAATAATGAAACCAAGATTAATCATAACTTGTTCTACCTTTATTGTGAAATGAAGATAGTTATTCATAATGTATTATTCCACAAGGCCTTGGGACACTGGCTTTTTAAAAAAAAAAAAAAAATTCATATCAGATGCTGCACAGAGATAAAATAAATAATCTAGCAGAAATATCAACTTTGGTTGGCTTGTCATCAGACCCAACAGAACATGAGCAGGCATCTAAATGCTCAGTGTCAACATTTTACTGTACTCTAGATTAGGGGTCCCCAACTCCTGGTCTGTGGATCATTTGGTACCGGGCCGCAAAGAAAAAATGTTGTGGTTAAAGTTAGTTATTTTTCTTATTTTATTTAGTTATTATTATCTTATTTTGAAAAGCGATTGTTTCCGCCCTCGCCTCCCTCACACCGCACCTGACTCTGGCATGGTATTTCATGCATCAGCGTCACAAATTAACCCTTGAAAAAAAATTCGCGAACAACAAAATTCACTGGAGAGATTTTAATGAGAAAATGATACAACAGCAGAAGGGTCACAGACTGCCAGGAAAAAGAAAGCTGCATTTAAAAGAAAATGCCAAGATTCCTACCCAAGTTTTGGGTTCATCTCAAGAGGTGATACACAAGCTCCACACCCACTATGCATAATTTGTGGTGTTATTTTGTTATTGGAAACCCCACACCTCTACCCGGTCTGCAGAAAATTTTCATTCATGAAACCAGTCCCTGGTACCAAAAAAGGTTGGGAACCGCTGCTGGAGATAATGTAGCTCCACTTAAAAGAAAAATAATTATAGAGAAAATACTGTATTATTACACACGCATTCTATACTGAACAAAAATATAAATGCAACACTTTTGGTTTTGCTCCCATTTTGCATGAGCTGAACTCAAATATCTGAAACATTTTCTACATACACAAAAGACCCATTACTCT
>JAOVYU010000047.1:7933464-7946350 GCA_025674565.1 Synodontis membranacea
TCTATATTAAATCCTTTTTAAAATTATATCTATAGATAAAGGTGATATAATTGCATCTTCTGTGCAAAGCAAGAAATTAATTTATTTAACAAATGAAGTTAACTAAGATGCCAGTTCCTCCCGAGGAAAAAGTTAGGACACCCTCAAATTAATCACCATTTAAAATTCTTAAAATTATACAGTGGAACCTCGGGTCTAGAACACTGTCATGACCCGAACGTAATTTCCCCATAGGATTGCATGTAAACACGATTAATCCCTCCCAGACCATACGAACTGTATGTAATTTTTTAAAAAGATTTTTAAACATAAAAATAGTTAATTATACCATAGAATGCACATTGTAATAGTAAATAAATGTAAAAAAATTAATAACACTGAGAAAACCTTGAACAACAGAGAAACCTAAGACTGCAGGTAGCTTGTGCAAGGCCAAGTTCGCGCTAGAGCCTTAAGAACCGCTTGCTGTAAACAATTTTTTAATCTAGAGTTTTAAGCACAGGGAAAAAAAATTAACGTTTCAAAAATCCTTAATTTATGCAGAAAATAACCCTAAACAACCAAGAAAACTAAAATTCATGAGTGGAGTTCTGTGGTGAAGGAAGTGAGGAGGAAGCTGGGTGGAGAGGAGCTTACAGTTTTGATGGAGAGTCCGGCTCTGTGACGGAGGGATATTCTCATTCAGTGTTTTCTCTCCTGTGATTTCTTCTATTTCAGAGGTTTCTGGTGTTTTTAGCCATTTAGATGGTGGACCAGACTTCACAAAATAGTGGTCTAATGTGACCTGCCTTTTCCTGTGCATTAAAAGTATTCGGAAATGTGAGACTTTGCTCCTACCACGTTAACACTATGCTAATCACTGCTACATCCACTGCAACCCCCTCGCGATTTGCCCAGGGGAATTGTCTAGTTAGGGATGCAGTGAAACTGCATACCTATTGTTATTGTGTGGTGAGGTGTCCCTTCTTATTAAACTTCTTCATCTTCCATACCAAATTTTAATTTCGAATAAGTCAATCACAGATCATCGTACACGGACAAATAATAGACCAAACCATGTGTCTCGATTGGACTTGCTATGCTATTATGCACTCTGCCCCTACAGGTCAACACACAAACTACAAGAGTTTGGTCCCCATAGACTGCCATTCATTTCACTCCAAGAGGGTGCTATAACTTTCGCTTCCCATTGACACCGATTCATTTCACTCAGCCCCCACAGGTCAACACACGAACTACAACAGGGTCTGCGCCCCACCCCGACTCAGAGCAGCAAACACACAGCGACGCCATTTTCGCCAAGTTGGAATAATTTAAAAAAATATAATTTTTATGGCCTGTTGTGCAGGCCAGGTGGAAGATTCTAGGAGTTTTGGTGAGTTTTGTTTGTGTTTATGGGTTCCGTGTAGCAGCGCTGGCGGCTAAAGAAGTCTTGGTGAGTGTTCTTATGTGTTTCTTATGTGTTTATGGTTATTAGCGTAGCCGCTAGTGCCTATGCTGGCTCATCTGGAAAGCTAAAACATTGGGCCTTATTTCTTACCTTATCAGTGCAACAACTTTCATTTTCATTATTTTGTTAACTCGCTCAACAACACGAAAAACAACATCTAGATTAAAGATAATGTCAAAGAATTGCTATTCCGGAGGCTCACACCGGTTCACTCTGGTTCAATCCCAAATCACTGAGTGGTCCCTACAAAGCTGCACTTAAATACGGTTATTGAAGGAGGGAGCTTAGGGCACTTCTTGGCCCATAGGGTGTCAGACTATTAATATGAGGGTCCAGGGTTCAAATCCCGGTTAGGGCACTCTAACTTTTTAATTTTTTTTAATTAAACACAACATACACAAATCAAAAAAAAAATACAAGAAGTGAACTGCTGTAATATTAAACCCATTTTAACAACACGAAACAAATATATTCAAAAGTCACAATTTTTTAATAACCAGAGATCTGTAACGGGTTAAACGTTCATCATACTTTATCTATCTCAGATATTTTTTTTTACATTAAAAAATATCCATGTTATTATTTTATTGGCAGCAACCTATTGTTATTCTATGGTTCGCTTCTTATTAGGGATGCAGATTTTAAGCACTGAGGTGAGACTTGCCCTGAGACACTGTGACCTCACCACGTGACTTCTGGTGGTGTTAGCATTAGTATGTTAGCATGCTAATAAGCTTACATGCTCCGAATGCAGTGAAACTTGCCATCACGCTCTGTAACCTCACCACGTGACCTCTGGTGGTGTTAGCGTTAGCATATTAACATGCCAATAAGCTTACATGCCCCGAATGAACCATGCTCCTACCTCGTTAACATTATGCTAATGACTGCTACATCCACTGCATCCCTCAGGTGAGGATCATCAACTCCCAAGACAGTTGAAACGGGGACAATGATCCCAACACACATCAAAACTGGTTTTGGAATGGATAAAGCAGGCTAACATAAAGCTTCTAGAATGGCCTTCCCAAAGCCAACAAAGTGAACCCTATTGAAAATTTGTGGACTATGCTTAAAATCCAGTTCATTGCCAGGAAACCAACCAATTTAAATTAACTCTACCAATTCTGTCAAAAAGAGATAAAATATCCAGCCAGATGTAAGCCTGAAGGTTGTTGATGGCTATCAAAAGCCTCTGGATGAGACCTGTTCCTATTTTTAAGGGACATTTGTTACTGGGGTGTACGTAATTTTGACATTTTGTGGATTAGAGAAAATCAAAATTAAATTCAAGCGTGTGCACTAAATATTTTTTTAAGTTATATAAAAGATGTTTGCTGGACAATCATTCAACCCTGTAAAAAGAAGAGCTCATGTGCAAGTGTATGTATGGTCTGACAACAAATGGAGTCTGTTTTTGTAAAGAAAGCACCATCTAATGGTATCACCCTGCAAGTGAATGAATGGGCGGGTTTAGAGTGAAATATAGGCACACCCCTAGAAGAAGGGGGCACTCACTTTTGGCTGGCTTTTGAATGGCTCTTGGCTGGGTTTTGGCTGTCAGCCAGCTGTCAGCCAGATGGGAGGAGAAATTTTAAGCGGCTGCATCTGTAAAGATAACAGTCTTTTTATGTGAATTTTAAAGAAGAAAAATAGAAAAAAACATCCTTCTTTACAAGCCATTCTGTCAAAGTGTTAAAAACTTTACGTAAAGTCAGTAGTTGTCTTTGAAGTTGCTTGCAAACATCAGTTTTAACCACTGAGAGGGGATCATACCACCAATTGCTGAATTAATATTTTTCCAAATCAGTGTGTCTGAAGCTGAATCAACATCAGACAGCAAATGCTGCCTACAGTTTAGCCCCTTAGTCACAAAATAATAACTTGTATTTTCGAAGTACAATAATCGTAATGTTTTCTAAACTATTTAAATTCCCTAAGAAATCACATGACACCAAATAAAAACATATTTCAAATTTATACTATACAAGAATGCAAATTAGTTCTATAGAATGTATCATCATTTGATTGAATGTTCTCTGATAGATAATTAAAGTATGCATATTATAAAATAATATTCATGAAACTCATACACAAATATGAACAAATACCGGTTGTGATTGTTTACAGTGATGTTAATTCCATTAGGCACCAGCTCCAATACCTCAGTTTCACCAAAGTTTTCCACTGTAATCTGAGAACAGAAAATAACCAAAGCAATATTTTATGAAAATGTTTCATGCCTGTATTACAAGAAAATATTTAATTAATATTATACTACTTGCACTGTTCGTACAGCCATGCTGCCCTGGGGTGCCCGATCTCGCCTGTTCTCGGAAGCTAAGCAGGGGCGGGCGTGGTTAATACTTGGATGGGAGACATCCAGAGAAGGCCGGGTGCTGTACAAAGACCCAGCCACAAGGGGTGCACACTGTGGTGTATTCCTTCGTGCCGGTCCCAAGCCCGGCTAAATGGGGAGGGTTGCGTCAAGAAGGGCATCCGGCATAAAAACTCGGATGTGCGGACAAAAAGGTCCGCTGTGGCGACCCCTAGTTGGGAATAGCCGAAATAGGAAGGAGGCCCTGTAATGCCCTTCCTGACGCAACCCTCCCCATTTATCCGGGCTTGGGACCGGCACGCAGGCATACACCAGAGTGTGCACCCCCTTGTGATCGGGCACCCCAGGGCAGCATGGCTGTACAGGATATTACTTGCACTGTTCGTGCTTAATCACTAAATTATTTAATTGCTAGGGTAATTATTTGATCCCCATGCTGAGTTTGCCCACTTATTAAAAAAATTAAGTCTCTAATTTTTATCGTAGTTTCATTTTAAGGAAAAGAGAGAGAATATCAACCAAAAATCTAGAAAACACACACTACATAAAAGTTATAAATTGATTTGCATTTCAGTGAGTCAAATAATTTTTGATCCCCTACAATCCAGCCTCAATTCTGGCTCCCACAGGTTGGGTGTGGCAAACAGATTGCAATCAATCAATTACAGAATTGTCTCATGGGGAAAGGATGATCATGAGAAAGACTGATCTACTCTCCTCATTACATTTCGCTGCCTGGAAAGCTAATGTGAATGGGTTTAATTTTTCTGGGCATGACACGATTGCTGCCTCAGAGGAGTTATCGCTGCCACCCTGCACATCATCTTCTAAAATGGATGAAACAAATGTACTACGTAATTCGTTTGTGTTTCAGAAAACATGCCTGTAGGTTAAGGCAATGTTTCCCAACCTGTGTACCTGTGAGAAATCATCAGGTGCGCCATGGAAGATTGCCTGGTTTGCGAATCATCGCACAAAAATCAAGTAATTGATGTCACTGTGCTAAATAGATTTTTTTTTTATTGTTTTAGATTACTATTACTCTTAATTGGACCTTAATATGAATTACTTATTAGTAAGATCACACTTGGCCGTCTCAGTGAGCAAGGAAAACTCAATGTATATTAGCACATTTTATTTAAACAGCTGCTCTTACTGTGAAGTTCAAGCAGAATGCATCCTCAACATCTTCTGTATAGTCCAATAATTCTTGCAGACTCCTATTACAAACATACAATGATTAAAAAAAGTGTTACCAAAATCAAACTACAGGTTTATGGAGAAAATAGGAAACAGCATTATAGTACCCTAAGAATAAATCCTGTACAAAAAGGGTTCATAGAATTGAGTCAACTCTGAAAAACTAACCTGCCAACAACAGGCATGAGCTCCTTTAGGTCCTCCAAAGTTGGGGTTTTCTTCAAGAGTTTCTTGTACAGGGCTACAGGGAAGTTTAATTCCACTATAGTCAGGTTATAAATGGCCAAACCACAAATCACCCCAATGAGATGGAATAAGTCATTATCTTCTAATGTCTACAAAAAAAAAGAATAGGTAAATTCTAAAATGTATAATCTGTATTCAGATTACACATACACTTTTTAATTGGAGACAAATTCTGTTCTATCTGTTTGAGAGGTCTTTACCTTGTCCGAAAACCAGATGAGTCTTGACTCCTGGTAATACCTAAACATACCATATTTGGGGTCTAGCAGTTCTTTCATGATGAGGAGGAAAAATTCTTTCTTCACACCTCCAGCATCCACAGCCTCCTCTCCAACAAAGATCACCTGTATCAAGTTATTAATTACATACACAATGTCTAGACATTGACACTTCTGCTCAAATATTGTATTATGGGGGTTTTGATAACTGTAGGACAACCAAAAAATTTTTTTTAAAGATTTGTTTCAGTTTCCACTTACAACTTTCCATGTAGTGTGGGCCAGACACAAAAAAGCCCATTAAGGCCCTGTTTATTAACTGATAATTTTAATCAAGTTTATTAAATATCTTTGCTTAAAATGTAAAATATTTGTTTAAAAAAGTGATACAAGGTGATGCCAACACTACCTTTAGCGGTTTCTTGTAATCAAGATTTTTGGACTTCCGCAAGACTGTCATAGTGTCCTCAACAATATTTTCTCTATGCACCATCAGAATGAGGCATGGGTTTACTGACTCGACCATGCCCCCGGGTAGGAATAAAGTGCTGAGGTTCTGTCTTTCTGCTTGGTCCACAGCCACCTGTTAAAAAAAAAACAACAGACTTGTAAAGGAGCTGAGGAAAATTCAGAACTGGTGGGGCTCCTGAGGAGGATATATATTGGTATTTGACAAATGATGTAAAACCTAAGTGCATTCTGGGTAAATAGCCATTTTCAAGGTATACAGAATAGGCAACTACATCCTGGTGCAACTCATTCTGGGTAGTGGTCACCATATTTTTAGGACACCCCTTCAAATCATGCAGCTGGGGCTTACCAGCTTCGATTTTTCTTTTTCTCTGGAAGTTAATGAGACAAAAAACAAAACAAAAACAAAAACAGATTGTCTTCTTTCTGAGAAGATGGAATGGGTATATTCCTCTGTCCTGAAACCATAATTAGAATACTATTTCAGACTCAAACCCAAAAATTATTCAAATCCTTTAATTATTTTTAAATTTAAGATACATTATTTTTATTATTATTATTATTATTATTATATTATCTTACTATTCTCCGAAATTTTACTTTTTGGTGTGTGGTCACACCAGTGTGTATGGTACTCAACAGTGTGTGGTACTCAACAGTGCCGATGAGTGAAAGCGGGTTGAAAAAAAAAAAACAGAAAAAATACTAGAGTAATATACCGCGGCCCGAAACGTGTTTTTTGGCCCTCTTTCGGCCACCATAGGCCGCATCGACATGTGTCATATGTCGAATCATGCGGCTCGAAGGTCTCTACGAGTGAGAGCAGAGAAAACCCATTTTGAGCAATAGTAATATGGGTGGCTTCACCACCTATAACTAGAAACGGTGTGCAAAATTCCTGAAGAAATTTTGAGATAGGTGGTGCACGGTGCATGCCGCCTCAGTGCGCAAGATCTGAATCTGTGGACCTCTGTCAAGCAGTGAAATGAATGGGAGTCAATGGGAAAAAGAGCCAAGAATGCAAATTCAGTCTATCCCATTGGAAATGAATGGGAAAAAAGAGGGATGAAAATGAAAAGAAGGAGAGGCGGATAAGGAAACCAAGTGTTGGATTGTGATCATGGTTTCACCAGGATGCGGTGTGCGAAGTTATATGCGTGTACGGTGAAAATTGTGGCCGTCAGAGACATTTATCCGTCCGATCGTAAGTCGAGTGACAATAATAGGTACGGTAATGCATTCCTATGGGATTTTGTGTTTGTTTGAGCGTGCATAACTTTGCCAAGGTAACACACAGCCCTTAGAAATTTTACACCTCGCTTCTCCCGGTCAGGCCGAACATCTTTCTAATTGCAATGCCATAGGTCCGGCGTACGGTCGCCATGAGAGACATCTTGTTCCGTCCCATTGAAAATGAATGGAAGGAACGAAGGATGAAAACGAAAAGGAGAGACGGATGAGGAAACCAAGTGTTGGATTATGATCAGGGTTTCACCAGGATGTAGTGTGCAAAATGATTGTAGAGCAGTTCTACGTAACGCTCCCCCCCAAATGCGTTTTTCGGCTGTCTAGCAGTCACCGATCGGCACATCGACACGTTCCATGTGTCCAGTCGACCGGCTGAAAGGTGTCTACGAGCTCAAGCAGGGTCGGCGAAAACCCCTCAAGGCTCCCCGAAAACCCCTCAAAAAGCATACACCAGTGAAGGTACTGCGGTCCGAAACTCATTTTTTGGCCTCTTTCGGCCACCGTAGGCCGCATCGACACGTACCATTTGTTGAATCGTGCGGCTCGCAGGTCTCTACAAGTGAAAGCAGGTTACTTCGGCCTGGAAACCACACCTGAAAAACACATTTTCCAGCAATTTCCGCGGCCGCCGCGTGGCCACAGAAGGCGCCATCGACACGTCCCGAGTGTCCAGTCAAGCGGCTGAAGGTTCTCTACGAGTGTGCACAGCGAGCGGGGTATTAGCATTAGCATGTTAGCATGCCAATAAGCCCCCCACCTTCACTAATGATTGTAGAGCAGTTTGTATTGTAGAGCAGAAACGCGTTTTTCGGCCGTCTATCGGTCACCGAGGGGCGCGTCGACGCGTTCCATGTGTCCAGTCGACCGGCTGAACGGTGTCTACGAGCTCGAGCAGGGTCGGCGAAAACCAAAAACCCCTCAAAAAGCAATAGTAATTTGCTGGTTTCACCACCCATAACTAGACAATTCCCCTGGGGCAAATCGTGAGAGGGATGCAGTGGAGTAGCAGTTATTAGTATTAACGTGGTAGGAGCATGGTTCATTCAGGGCATGAAAGCTTATTGGCATGCTAACATGCTAACGCTAACACCACCAGAGGTCACGTGGTGAGGTCACAGAGCGTCATGGCAAGTTTCACTGCATTCGGAGCATGTCAGCTCATTAGCATGCTAACATGGTAACGCTAACACCACCAGAGGTCACATGGTGAGGTCACAGAGCGTGAGGGCAAGTTTCACCTCAGTGCTTAAGATCTGCATCCCTAATAAGAAGGGACATATAGAATAACATTAGGTTGCTGCCAATAAAATAATAACATGGAAAAATATTTTTTAATGTTAAAAAAAAAACCAAAAACTGAGCTAGATAAAGTATGATGAACGTTTAACCCGTTACAGATCTCTGGTTATTAAAAACTTGTGACTTTTGAATATATTTGTTTCGTGTTGTTAAAATGGGTTTAATATTATTGCAGTTCACTTCTTGTGTTTGTTTAGATTTGTGTATGTTGTGTTTAATTAAAAAAAATTAAAAAGCTAGAGCGCTGGAAGAGGGACTTGAACCCTGGAGACTCAGATTAATAGTCTGATGCTCTACCAACTGAGCTATCAGGGATCTAAGAATTTCACTCATAGTAACTGTCTAAAACCTGTCTAAACTTGTCTAGTGTTTTCCTTGCGTTCGTTGGGATTTTGACACCAAGAAAAAGTTGCATGCAACGTTTTTTGACGCCGTATAAACGCACAGCCAGCCAAACGCACGTGACGAAAGCCCATGTGAACACACTTAATCACTGCAATGTGTAAAAAGCACATTGTCAACTTGTGTTTACAATTAGGGACGAATCCCAAATGGTCACTGAGTGATTTGGGATTGAACCAGAGTGAACCGGTGTGAGCCTCCAGAATAGCAATTCCTTGACATTATCTTTAATCCAAACGTTCTTTTTCATGTTGTTGTGCGAGTTAACAAAATATTGAAAATAAAAGTTGTTGCACCGATAAGGTAAGAAATATGGCCCAATGTTTTAGCTTTCCAGCCGAGCCGCTAGCAGCTACGCTAATAGCCATAAACACATAAGAAACACATAAGAACACTCACCAAGACTTCTTTAGCCACCAGCGCAGCTATGCAGAATCCATAAACACAAAACGAAACTCACCAAAACTCCTAGAATCTTCCACCTGGCCTGCACAACAGGCCATAAAAATTATATTTTTTAAATTACTCCAACTTGGCGAAAATGGCATTGCTGTGTGTGTTTGCTGCTCTGAGTCGGGGCAGGGCACAGACCCTGTTGTAGTTCATGTGTTGACCTGTGGGGGCTGAGTGAAATGAATGGGCGTCAATGGGAAGCAAAAGTTATAGCACCCTCTTGGAGTGAAATGAATGGCAGTCTATGGGGACCAAACTCTTGTAGTTTGTGTGCTGACCTGTAGGGGCAGAGTGAAATGAATGGGAGTCTATAGGAAGTGAAAGTTATAGCACCCTGTTGTAGTTCGTGTGTTTACCTGTAGGGGCAGAGTTAAATGAATGGGAGTGAATGGGGAGAGAAAGTTATAGCACCCTCAATGCATCCCTATGGGACCAGAGCGTGTTTGAGCGTGAATAACGTCGCCATGGTAAAGTATTCGGATTAACCAAATAATAGCATAGCGAGTCCAATCGAGACACATGGTTTGGTGTATTATGTGTCTGTGTGCGATGATCTGTGATTGACTTATTCAAAATCAAAATTTGGTATGGAAGATGAAAAAGTTTAATAATAAGAAGGGACACCACAGAATAACAATAGGTATGCAGTTTCACTGCATCCCTAATAATAAGAAGGGACACACACAATAACAATAGGTATGCAGTTTCACTGCATCCCTAATAAGAAGGGACATGACACAATAACAATAGGTATGCAGTTTCACTGCATCCCTAATAATAATAAACTCTGAATTTGCAAGAGTATATTTACAGTTAACGGGATGAAATGCTGTGCAAGTAATGCTTATAGTCCAGTTTATTCATGAGTAATTTCATACTCTAGTCAAATTCAAGCTCATCCAATTTGCTCGAAAGCTGAAAAATTGCACTGCATTTGTGATGTTTTCCTCGCTGATGGTAAGAATGATTACAGCAGTTGAAAATACAGCAAGCATTCCACTATGATTTTATATTGGATAATATAAACACCACTGTTATGCTATCTCCTCTACAATTACTATTTGGTTGGGCTTTGATTTGCATTGCTCACTTCAACATGATCCCATAGAGCGGGCCTGAAACAAGACATAATTTATATTGTATTGTAGGCAAGTGCATGACTGCAAGCTTGTTAAAAAATGATGACTGTTAAACTCAAGCATGTTGCATTATTGCAAAGAAATGACAAAAAGTGTGTGGATGACATAGAAAATATGCCTGCAAATAGGAATGGACCAGAACCAAAGGAAAAACAAAAATATGTTGAATAACTTGCTGTGATTTGAAATAGGAAAATCATGCTATTGTTGGAAGATTCTGAACTGTTATGGAGCTGTTATGTTATACATACACAGACACCGTAAACTACTTGCTGTTCATACCTAGTCCATTTACCAAAGAGCTCCACTGTTATAAAGGACTTGATGTCTACAACCACAGAACTGCTACGCAGCATATTTACACACATCAAAAAAAGACGCTATCTTACAAGAGACCACCAGTTTGGTCAACAATAGCACAAGGGTGTGCCATCAGGGAATGTTCATTCAGATTTAACTTAAACCATGCTGCCATATTCTTTTTAGAGAGAAGAGGCTTTCTCCTGGCAAACCTTCCTTCTTTTTCTAATTTTACTGTCATGAATGTTAACATTTATCATGATGACTAAGACCTGTAGAGACTGAGATGTAGCTCTTGGGACTTTTGCTATTTCTCTGATCACTGCATAGTCTGACCTTGAGATGAATTTGCTTTTTGAACAATTTGAATTTTAACAATGGACTTGAAAATGGCCTTATAACCCTTCCCAGACTGATGGGTAGCAGCAATTGATGTCTTTCCTCCACCCACCTGCATGCTCAAGACCAGCAAACTACCAGAACATCTGCTTTCATAGTGGTGTTCACATGTGCTAACTATAACTAATTAACTAACCATTTGATTAGCAGCACCTGACTCTCACTTACCCTCTTAATTGCTATAGAAGCATAAGGGTGTACTTAGTTTTTCACACAGGGATCCATTTTTGTTTAATAAATAATAACATGGTAGAATCTGTTGTGTGTCTGTGTATGTGTTTTACACTTGAGGTTAGGTTTAAATAATTTCAGAACTTTGTAAGGACTGGATTTTTATTGTCATGATACATAAAACCCTAGAATTGGCAGTGTGTGTACTCTCTTTTTCCTCGTTTCCTCCACCCTCTTTTTCCTATGACCGTATAAAATCAAGTTAACACATTGCCATTTTATATATTATTGTGGTGCATATGTTCTTGGCCTTTTTGAACAAACTTTGTTTGTGATTTTCTTAAATAATGCCTACAGATATTCTTCAACGTAATCACCATAAAATTCTATGACTTTCTGCCATTTATCTGGCAAACAATGAATACCACTGCAAAAGAAGGATTCGGGTTGTGAGGAAGTGAATTCATCAATGCAATTTCTTATAACCTCAACTTACACATCACTCTTATACATAGATCAGGCATAACATTATGACCACCTGCCTAATACTGTGTTAGTCCCCCGTTTGCTGCCAAAACAGCCCTGACTCATTGAGGCATGGACTCGACTAGACCCCTGAAGGTGTGCTGTATCTGGCACCAAGATATTAGCAGCACATCCCTTAAGTCCTGTAAGCTGTGAGGTGAGACCTCCATGGATCTGACTTGTTTGTCCAGCACATCCCAAAGATGATGGATTGGATAGAGATCTGAGGAATTTGGATGCCAAGTCAACACCTCAAACCCGTTGATGTCCTCCTCAAACCATTCCTGAACCATTTTTGCTTTGTGGCAGGGTGCATTATCCTGATGAAAGAGGCTACAGCCATTAGGGTATACCGTTTCCATGAAAGGGTGTACATGGTATGCAACAATGCTTAGGTAGGTGGATAGCACGACCCGAGGTTTCCCAGCAGAACATTGCCCAAAGCATCACACTTCCTCTGCCGGCTTCCCTTCTTCCCATAGTGCATCCTGGAGCCATGTGTTCCCCGGGTAAGCACCCGGCCATCCACATGATGTAAAAGAAAATGTGATTGATCAGACCAGGCCACCTTCTCCCATTACTCTGTGGTCCAGTTCTGATGGTCATGTGCTCACTGTTGGCACTTTCAATGGTGGACAGGTGTCAGCATGGATACCGTGACTGGTCTGCGGCTATGTAGCCCAATACGATAGAAACTGCAATGCACTGTGTATTGACACCTTTCTATCCGAACTAGCATTTACTTCTTCAGCAATTTGAGCTATAGTAGCTTGTCTGTTGGAATCAATGCCATGTCCCAGTCACCGGTTCACCCCTGTTTCTTCCTTGGACCACTTTTGATAGATACTGACCTCTGCAAGCTGGGAACATCCCACAAGAGTGGAGATGCTCTGACCCAGTCATCTAGCTATCATAATTTAAACTCGCCATGCTAAACTCGCTCAAATCCTTACATTTGTACATTTTGCCTACTTCAAATACATCAACCTTGAGGACAAAATGTTCACTTGCTGTAAATATATATATA
>JAOVYU010000047.1:7956342-7975405 GCA_025674565.1 Synodontis membranacea
TATATACACACACACACACACACACACACACACGCACACACACAAGTATAATAATTTTAATAGTGGAAATAGTATTTTGTTCAGCGTGTCTCCTGTCTGGGAACATGCCAAGGGTGAATGATTAATTCCTGACTGTTTTCAGCTGATTTGGTTGAGTTTTTAAGAGACAACAGACCTTTTAAGTACCCTTGACACTAGGGAAACATTGGACCTACAAGCGTGGTTCAAAATCAGCACCTTCAGGTTGAATCAGCACTAGGCAATTCAAGAATTCAAGAATAGTTGTTTAAAAAAAAAAAAAAAAACAGGTAGGTAATGCATAATAAAGGTAATGAATGAAAAGTTTAATGAAAATCAACAAATATGATGTCTGCACCTGTATACTAAATAAGATGTTGATTGGACAATCAGAGTGGCTTTTTTGCCACCCTTAAAATTCATTCACATCCGAGTACAGTAAATAAATGAAACATTAATGTTTCAGAAATTACTTAGCAATACAGTAATACTTCGTGCATTGGCGGGATTAGGTTCCAGACCCCGGCGCGGATGTGTGAAAATCGCGAATGTTTGGTGGAGTCACTAAAAATGCTAATAAATGCTAATTTCTAAAGTTTAAACCCTGAATATGACCAAAATCATGCTCTGAAAGCACTTTAATTTCATTTAAAAGTTAGCTTAATACATTACCCTTAAAATAATAAATGGTTGATGTAAACAGTACAGTATCACCTAATTCAGTGTTTCCATTTTGAGCCACGGCACATATTTCACATTAGAAAAATCACAAGGCACACCACCAAACTAAAATGTCACAAAAGTATATTTATTGAAATATAATTAAAATCTAGTCTCAATTTACTTACTTAGTTGAACACAAAGCTATAAACAGCATTTTATTCTTACAGGAATTGAAAAAGGACACGCACAATATTCTTCCTCTACAGCTTGTACAGCTCGTCTTTATAGCAGTGAAGGAGTTTACTGCCCTCTAGTGACAGGGAGAACTAACAGGCAGCCTTAGTTATAAGTTGTACTGGCTTTTTTAGGATTTCACAGATGTGTGAAAAAAAACGTGAATGTAAATTAGTTAGGTTCCACAGAAAATTTCATGAATCTGCGAAGTGGCGACTACGGAAACGCGAATGCACGAGGTATTACTGTATATGGTCAGTGAGTTCTGACCCCGACTAATTTTTTTTTGACAATTGGTCCAATGTGACATTTTGAGAAGATTAAGAGAATGTAAAATTTTACATTTTTCTGACAATTTGTCACTGAGAAACAAGCAATGTTTTTAGCACCTCATATTGGTCTGTTGGTACAAAAATTAGGGATATTTCGACTCGTAGCCCTCTGAATGTGGCCACCTTCTCCCACTCATAACTGCACTTTTGAAGATTTCTTATGTTGCTGTCAGTATTCATTCCCATCATTTTTGTCATCTACTTTGTTAGGCCTATCTTCCATATCACCTCTGAGGGCCTTTAAGTTGACGTCTCTTATTTCTCTTAATTGAATTTAGGATAGTTATATGTTAGTTTGTCCATATTTTTTTTATATAATATTTTTACATAATATTAGGTGTACCGAGGTTTATTAAAGTGCACTTAGGAAAATGTTACCTTACAGTGAGCCACTTATTGTAGCAGTAGCCCTCAGCACATATACAGCAAATTTCTAACATTTATAATAATACAATATGCCTCTTTGTTGTAAATGTTGAATAGTAATGAGTATACAATTAATATGAAACAATGCCAGAAGTAAAGTGAAATGGTCTGATATTAAAACAAGTCCATATCAAAATCTGACAGCTTTAGGGACAGAATGACAAGTGTTAGAGCCAATTACTTTTCATATTACTCTAATTTGTCCAATCACCTGTGGTAAGAACAACACCAAGGAATTCCTGTATGATTTGCCCAACATGGATGATGCCTTTCCTACAGAAAAACTTGAGATTTCACAATTCTTACCAAGCACTTTGAGGGGAGCATTGCTGAGGTGAATGACTGCCTTGGCAAAGGGAATGGTGAGAGTGATGTAATTGTTGGGACTTTTAAACAGAGGACACTCTGGAAGTATGAGGTACAGCCTCAGTGCCTCTATGTCTGGAGGAGAGCTGCACAGGTTGGGAATCAAATTCCTCTCTAAACTGGCAGCAACCTGCATTTTTGGGAAGTAAACAGCTATCAAGTCCATATACACGATACATGTATAAAATGAATTGAAAAAAAAAAAAAAAACTCTCTGGAAAAGCTTGCAATTTCAGACTAATTATAAAGACTGTTTTGTCAAAGACTCACTTGTTGTGAGATATGTGGATAATCAGGCTGGATGAGTCTGTGGAAAAGGAGGCGAGCCATGTTCATGTCCACCCCAGGACATTTACTATTAGTGCTGTAATGATCTGGATAACTGGAAAATTATTAAATACACAATACCAAACATTTATTTCAGTTTAATTCAGTTGACCTATCAGTTCAGGGTATCACAAAATTTACGGAAGTACAGACATGGAATTATATAGCAATTATATTGGAATTTTATATAGCTTATACCTACTATCCTATATAATCCTATATATCCTATATATATTTTGAATCTGACTATGTCTACATTACCTTGAGCATCAAACAAATACTACTATTAAATAGCCACTATTCAGATGTGCAATCATTGCTGTTTACTTGTATAATTAAACAGTATTGACCAAATTTCACTACTGACCTATTATTAAGTAATCTCTTTCAGTCTTCAAAGAGATCTAAATTTATGGTTAACTGAAGCTACCAACAGACAGAACCATTCTGCTAATTTAAATTATCGTACATTACCTTGTAGAAAGAAAACTCCCATTTAGACAACATGCTGAGGAGAATACATCATCAATCTCACTATAAGAAATGTCAGAAATAAGAAAATTTAAAAACTAGACAAAACACTCAAATATAAGATCAAATGATATTCATAAAAAAGTAACCAGATAAAACAAATAAAATAAAACTGTACTGATTTCAGCTATAATACATTGTATATACTGTACACTGTCATTTCTGGTGAGAGTCTTCCATGACCATGGCTCAGCCACTTCTGTATGAGGTCACCATTCAAGCTTAAGACACGCTGATTATAATGTCGTAATCGCAGATCATCTGGGGGAGAGCCATTCTTACAAAAAACAATAACATCAAAAATTATTTCAAACAAATAATATAATCAAGTTAGTCAGATCCATAAATTTTATTGTTAATAGGTAACAAAATTCATTGTTATCTTTTAGATGTCTTCTAAAGTATATTAGAGTTCAAATAAAATAATAAATATGAAAAAGTGCAGACGTTACCTATACTTTTGAGGATATTTACATCTAATTAAAATTACAAATGGTGTCAGAATTAGAGCAATTTTATAAGTGGTTCCCTACTTTTTAAGAGACAAAAGTAATTGGACAATTGGCAGCCTGGGGGTTCCATGGCAAAGTGTGTGTTACTCCCTCGCCCGCTTTACGTGGTCTTCATTGACTTTGAGAAGGCTTTCGACAGCCTGCACTGATTTTCTATCACTCTGGAAAAATCCTCCGACACTACGGCATCCCTCCAAAACCTTTTTAACATCATCCAGTCCCTATATGAGTCATCCACAACAACAACCTGACAGAACCATCCACAGTGAACACCGGAGTGAGGTAGGGATGCATCCTGTCACCGATCCTGTTCTCCTTGGCCATGGACTGGCTTATGCACAGCGTCACCCAGGGAAAACAAATGGGTATACAGTGTACTCTGGCCTCAGTACTGGAGGACCTGGACTATGCAGATGACCTAGGACTAGTGTTGAGTAGGCACCACGTCATCCAGCAGAAGACTGAGGCCCTTAGTGAGGTAGCCAACAACATTGAGCTTAGAATCAATGACAGGAAAACACAGGTCCTGAGGAAAAACGGCAGAACCATCAACCCAGTCACAATAAAAGGGAAACCACTGAAGGAAGTAGAGGAATTTGTCTACCTGGGCAGCAAGATGTCGGTAGATGGTAGCAGCGACCAGGAGATCAAGTCCAGGATCAGCAATGCATGTAGGACAGGAGATGTCCAAGACCAAATGCATGTGGCACATCAACAAGATCTTCTGGCCAGACACAATCTCCAACAAGGACTTACAAAATAAGATGGGGATGCCCACCATGGCAGAAACAATACAGATGCTCCAATGGAGATGGTTGGGGCACATCCACCGCATGCCATTAACAAAACAGCTCTACGCTGGACCCCTCAGGGAAAGAGAAACTGTGGTCAGCCCAAAGAGACATGGCACAGAATGGCTGAGAAGGAACTGAAGGGCAGAGGACTGTCCCTCAGAGTAGCAGTGGACAGAGCCAGGTGGAGGTCCCTTGCCATTGCCTCAAGCACCAGTCAGTGCAAAGAGGACTGAGAGTGAGAGACTGCTGCCACATGTTTGGCTATGTAAGTACATAACTGCATGATGAGAAGGTGTTCCTAAAAAAGTGCTCAATAACACACACACACACACACACACACTGACAGATGATGTGAATAACACTGATTATCTCTTCATTATGGCACCTGTTAGTGGTTGGAATATATTAGGATGCAGGTTAAATTTGTGTCCTCAAGTTGATATATTTGAAGTAGAAAAAATAGGCATGTGTAAGGATTCGAGTGAATTTGGTCAGAGCTTGGTCAGAGCATCTCCAAAACTGCAACTCTTGTGGGGTGTTCCCAGTATGCTGTGGTCAGAATCTATTGAAAGTGGTCCAAGGAAGGAACAGTGATGAACCAGCAAAAGGGTCATGGGTGGCCAAGGCTCATTGCTGAATGCGGGGAGTGAAGGCTGGCCTGTGTCATCTGATCCAACAGATGAGCTACTGTAGCTCAAACTGCTGAAGAAGTTAATGCTGGATCTGACTGAAAGGTTTCAGAATACATACTACATCGCATTTTATTGCGCATGGGGCTGCATAGCCGCAGACCAGTCACAGTGCCCATGTTGACCCCTGTTGACCCACAGAGCAATGGAAGAAGGTGGCCTGGTCTGATGAATAATGTTTTCTTTTACCTCATGTGGCTGGCCGGGTGTGTGCGCAACGCTTACCTGGAGAACACATGGCACCAGGATGCACTGATGGAAGAAGGCAAGCAGGCAGAGGCAATGTGATGCTTTGTGCAATTTACTGCTGGGAAACCTTGGGTCCTGCCATCCATGTGGATGTAACTTTGAAACTTACCACCTACCTAAGAACGGTTGCAGACCATGTACACCCTTTCATGGAAAAGGTATTCCCTGATGGCTGTGGTCTCTTCCAGCAGTATAATGTGCCCTGCCACCAAGCAAAAATGGTTCAGGAATGGTTTGAGGAGCACAACAATGAGTTTGAAGTGCTGGTTTCCCCAGATCTCAATCTAATCGAGCATCAGTGGGATTTGCTGGACAAACAAGCGAGTTTGACTGACAAGGGTCAAATTGTGATGGCTAGACAACTATGTCAGAGCATCTCCAAAACTGCAATTCTTGTGGGGTGTTCCTGGTCTGCAGTGGTTGGTATCTGTCAAAAGTGGTCCAAGGAACGAACAGCGGTAAACCAGTGACAGTTTCGTGGGTGGCCAAGTCTCACTGATGTACTTGATAAGCGAAGGCTGGCCCGTGTGGTCCAATCCATCAGACGAGCTACTGTAACTCAAATTTCTGAAGAGGTTCATGCTGGTTCTTATAGAAGGTGTCAGAATACACAATGCATCACAGTCACAATATGTGAACTAAGCAGGTAATTTCTAGCTGTTCACACTCATCCTCATATAGTACCAAATTTTAGTTTTAAAAATACAGTCATGGCTGAAATTATTGGCACCAGATAATTGAAAATTGTCACAGTTACAAATGTTTTAGTATACACGTTTATTTCTTTTATGTGCACTGGATCAGCACAAAAAAATCTGATAAAAAAGCCAAATTTCACATAATTTTACACAGAACTACAAAAAAGGCTAGGCAAATGCTGGCACCTTTTCAAAATTGTGGGTAAATCATTTCTATTTCAAGCATACAGTATGATGTTTGTTGAAACAGATGCTGGAAATATAGCACTCACACCTGAAGCCAGTTAAAATTGGAGAAATGTTGACTCAACCTTTCTGTTGTGTGTCTGTATGTGTCACACTAAGCATGGAGAACAGAAAGAAAAGCAAAGAATTATCTGAGTACTTGGGAAGAACTACTGTGGAAAAATATAAAAACAAATCTCAAGACTACAAGTCAATCTCCAGAGATCTTCACTGCTTCAATGCTCCCTTCACTGGCTTCCTGTAGCTGCCCACATTAGATTCAAAACACTGAGGCTTGCCTACAAAGCCAAAAAAGGACCAGCACCCTCCTACCTAAAGCACTCATCACACCCTGCATTGTACCTCGCTCCCTCCAATCCTCCAGCACTGCTCAACTGGTCCCTATATATCTCAAGGGACAAGGAAGACATGCAAGGAAGACATCTAAACTATTCTCTGTTTTGGCACCTACATGGTGGAATGAACTTTCCCTAGAGTCACTGGCTGTCTTCAGATGAAGACTAAAGACTTTTCTCTTTCAGAAATACTTAGATTAGCACTCATTCGCATAAAAAAAAAAATCTGCTGCATGCTTTATCTTCCAATAGAGTCTCATAACAGATTGTATCCTTAACCTGGGTTCTAGTGAACCAGTATCTGAATGTATTCACAGATCGAAACTTTAAAGCTTATGCAAACTTATGCAAGTCGTTCTGGATAAGAGCGTCTGCCAAATGCTGTAAATGTAAATGTAAAATGTAAACCTTCATGCTCCTTTGTCCACTGCGTGAAACGTAATCAAGAAGTTTACAACACATGGCACTGTAGATAATCTCCCTTGACATATACGGAAAAAAAAAAATGATAAAAGCCTGCAATGCAGGATAGTCCAAATGGTGGATAAACAGCCCCAATCAACTACTAAACAAATTCAAGCTGTTCTGCAGACTCAGTGTGCAACAGTGTCAGCTCGAACTATCCGTCGACGTCTGAGCGAAATGAAACACTATGGCAGAAGGCCCAGGAGGACCCCACTGCGGAAACAGAAGCGACTAGAGTTTGCCAAAATGTACTTGAGGAAGCCAAAATGCTTCTGGGGAATGTCTTGTGGACAGACATAATAGCTTTTTGGTAAAGCACATCATTCTACTGTTTACAGATAACTGAATGAAGTACAAAGAACATGGTACCTACAGTCAAACATGGTGGAGGTTCAAAGATGTTTTGGTGATGTTTTGCTGCCTCTGGCACTGTGTGCCTTCACTGTTTGCCAAGCATCATAAAATCTGCAGACTACCAAAAGATTTTGTGGCGAAGTGTAGGGCCCAGTGTCAGAAAGCTGGGTCTGCACCAGAGGTCATGGACAAGGTGTTCCAGCAGGACAATGAAACCAATCATACCTGTAAAAGCACCCAGAATTGGACAAAGTGCTGGAGAGCTCTGAAGTGGCCTGCAATGAGTCCGGATCTAAATCCGATTTAACACTTACGAAGAGATCTCAAAATTGCTGTTGACAGAAGGCACCCTTCAAATGTGAGAGACCTTGAGCAGTTTGCAAAAGAAGAGTGGTCGAAAATTCCAGTTGAGAGGTGTAACAAGCTTGTTGATGGTTATAGGAAGCGATTGGTTTCAGTTATTTTTTACAAAGAGAGTGCAACAAAATATTAAGTTGATATATTTTTGACCCATAATTCTGACCGGCCCATTTTTGGAGCTCTGTGTGAAATTATGCCAAATGTGGCTTTTTTTGAGTTGATCCAATGCACATAAAGGAAATAAACATGTTTATACCAAAACATTTGTAATTGCAACTAAGTTCTGGGAGAAATAGTACCTCCAGATTGCATACATACTTCATATTGAAAACTGTTTTGTTTTTCTGACAAATTACTATTTATTTGATAATAGAAGTTGTCGAGGAACATGCAACTGTTATTTAGGCCTGATAAATCAAAAATAAAAATACAAAACTGAGTATACTTTCCCCCATGACTTTATAAAGACATTGCAAATCTTCAACATTCTCCTACCTGGGGACAGTGGCAATAAGCAAAGCTCTGGTCTCCACCAGCATAAATCCTCTTCACACAGTAGAACTGCTCTGCCTCTTAAACAGGTAATACATATATGATTTTTTAAAAATCTGATTTTTTTTATTATGGCTCAAGGTAATGTTAATTCTGTCAATAATTGAAAATAGATGATTAATATTAATATAGTACATATAAAACAAAATAGACATCAAATTTATAATTAATATAGTACATCAAATACATACACAATGAAAGATGCACAATATTTACGATCAAACAATTTACAGGTAAAATCGGAAAAGTCAGTATATCTTATCCTGCTTTTTTTTCCAATCATACAATTTGCAAATTATGTGTACATTACCAAAAATAAAAAAAGAATTACAATTAGATGGAAATTCCACTAATAACACTGAATACCTAATGCAGGTGTGCTGTTTGCCAGAATAAAGCAGAAATTTTGGATCTTGGGCCGGTCTAGTAATGTGAAGATGAACTTAATTAAACTTAAACTTTATGTAATTAATTTACATTAAGTAATTTAAAGTTGAACTTTCAATATCTAAAAACTGTTGATAGTGGAGACAAAGCATTTTAACAGATTTGTCAGTGCAATTAAGATCAGAAATAAGCTTATGTGTACTGACCAGAATATAGTGTTGTGGGGTCGGCTATCCATTGGCCTTTCACAGGAGCAGGACTTATCCTGTTGCAGGTGTAACGTGTGCCAAGTTGTCCATTTCCTCCAAGACCAAAAGAATCAATCTTGCCAGAGGATGGAATGAATGCCAAGGTATGCTGCCTTGTATATTAATAAAAAAAAAAATACAGTATATTAATATTTGCACGAAACTGCTAAATCCTGATTATGTTGGCTTAAAAGAGCTGATACTGTATGTTCCTCATAATCTTCAATTTCTTATGATGCTATCCTGACAGAGCTATCATAAAAATCTTATTATCATAGTATGTTTGGATGCTGCAGTTTTAGGCCAAGTTAATTCAGAAATATTTAGTATATATATTACATGATAGCACCCAATAATACATTAGAAACCAACTAAGGGTCCACTGCAATGGCATAGTTACAACCTAGCAACCAGATTGAATATCACTGCAATCACCTAGCAAACTCCTAGAAAGCCCATGGAATTACAGCAATCACTTAGCAAAACTCTGCCAACAACCTGCAATAACTTAGAAATCACCTAATATCATGCAGGCAACCACTTGATATACCACAAGCAACCAAACAGAAAACACCCTAAGAATCACATAAAATACCAAAGCAACACCATAGCTACCACATGGAATATAAAAACATGCTAGCAACCACATGTGGGGCAACCTAGTTTCATGGCTGCCAGAGCAACCACCTAAAACATCCTATCCTTTCCAATCAACCATTTGGAATACAATAACAACCTATCAAAAAGTGATAGTTAAGCGACGTGCACACACCCAGCCATCCACGATGTAAAAGAAAACATGATTCATCACACCAGGTCACCTTCTTCCATTGCTCTGTGGATCAGTTCTGATGCACAAGTGCCCATTGTTGGCATTTTCGGTGGTGGACTGGGGTCAGCATGGGCACCCTGGCTGGTCTGTGGCTATGCAGCCCCAAACACAACAAACTGTGATGCACTTGTGTATTGACACCTTTCTATCAGAACCAGTATTAACTTCTTCAGCAATATGAGCGACAGTAGCTCGTCTGTTGGATTGGACCACACAGACCAGCCTTTGTTGCCCACAGGAATCCAATGAGTCTTCCATGACCCTGTTGCCCCCAAGGAGGGTAAGCCACAGAAGGTCACTGCTGATAAGGCTGGCTGTTTGCAGTGTCTTGTATCGAAGCATATTAATGGGGAGTTGACAAGAAAGGAAAATTGTGGTAGGAAAAGGTGCAGAAGCCAATAAAACCAATGAGCCCATCCATAACCCTGTTGCCAGTTCATCACTGTTCCCTCCTTGGACCACATTTGATAGATACTGACCACTGCAGACCAGGAACACTCCAAAAGAGTTGCAGTTTTGGAGATGCTTTTCCTACTTCTAACACATCAACTTTGAGGACAAAATGTTCACTTGCTGCCTAATAAAACATTAATATAAAGGTTCACTTGCTGCCCATCCACCAACAAGTGCCATGATGAAGAGATAATCAGTGTAATTCACTTTACCTGTCAGAGGTCATAATGTTATGACTGATCAGTGCATGTATACAGTATATCACATGAGGAAAAAAAAAGCCTTATGTTTTCAAACTGTTAGTTTACTGCAAACATCATCCCCAACTTTTGCTGAACACTGGAAAGCTCAGGAGGTTAAATGCTGGAATGGGTTAAGAGATTCAAGAAATCAGGCTGGTAAGGCCTGGCATTTGAGTGAAATGGCTCACTGAGCCGAACTGTGCGTGACTCGGTTGGCTGAGCAAACATGCTCCCACTATGGCACTAACAAGTCTTTTTGATAATATATAATATCTATTTATAGCTTCCACATCATTTTATTCTATATAGATTTAAATCTGTTTGTCTTTATTGTCTTCCCAGTCTTAATCTCCATTTCTCTCTTTACACTTCATACGGTGTCTCTGTTTCTCTCTGTTTATCTTTCAATCCCACACTAATCAATATGAATGGTGTAAATTCTATGACGTTCAACAGTCAGTTGTCACTGCTCTAGCTCTCTCACTCCCTGTCTATCTATGTCTGTCTGTCTGTCCATCTATACTTATTGTAATATTACCTATTTAAAATCTTTGCTTTGCAAGCACTAGTATTTTCTTCAAGAAATGCAATTAATTGAGTTATTATTATAAATTCACAAAATTTGTTGCACATTTCATAAATGTAATCATCTTTTCTACAAGAAGATGAAAGACTAACAGTAATTTTACCTATTCCCAGTTTGGAAAGCTTTAAATTGCTGTACCAAACAAAAATTTTACTGTGTTTTCTCCTTGTCATCTACTAGTCTGTCTGTTGGGCTTAACAGGGGATTTCCCAATATTTTTTTAATGTGTAAGGTTGGAAAGTGAGGCACTAGCACATCTAGACATACTTGATGGTCATGTAAAAACTAAAACTGAAATAGTCAAAACTGAATACGTTTCAGCAGACCATATCAAAATTATTTCATAGTGTTTCTAGTGGCAAACAATATTATATAAATGAAATAATCAAGATGGCATCTCATGCAGACGTCTATGCTGCGGCCTCTCTGTGCATTTCAAAATCAGTGCTTCTTGTAATCGTTCGTGTTCAACAAGCAGCTCTATGTCCAAATTTAACTGCGATATGCACACTCCTCTATAATCAAGAGAACCTGAAATGGCATAAATATGGAAGAGAACACCTGTTGGACGCGGCACCATGACACTACAAGTGCTTTGTTTACTCTGTGGTCGCTTCAGGACCTTGGCATGGCAGTGAGACAGGCAGGCAGAGGAATGCTGCATTTTAATCTTCACCGAAAAGTGGCTGTATGATGGAATCCCTGACTCATCTCTACAGATAGCGTGCTACAGGTTGCGCTGTTTCACGCTGATCAGGATATTGCGACTTGTGGTAAGAAACACAGAGGCAGACTGTGTATATAAGTAAACAATGAATCGTGTGGAAATGCAGCGGTAGTTTCTAGGCACTGCTCTGTAATGGTGGAATTTATCGTGATGATATGCTGGCCTTTCTGCCTCGGGAGTTAAACTGGGATGTAGTGTTAGCCGTGTACATACAGTACCACCTAGCGCTAATGCTTGTGGACTGAATGACCAGGGGAGAGAATAGTTACATTCATATAAATAATCATGTTTATACCAACAAGAATGACACAGACAGAGCAGAGCCACGCCCACATCTAGACTCCTCATACCACATCTCTCTAGAGATGATTCCAGCTTACAAATGTTTTCTCAAACAGACAAGAATGGTGAACTCTCACCAAAACTAGAGCAATAAGATATAATTGCAAACCAGAAACCATTGATTACCGCCGATGTTCAGCAGCTGCTGAAAGTCAGAGACACTGCATTAAGATCTGGTGACAAGGTGGCCCTCAGCATTGCGCAAGCTAATCTGTGTTAGGGACTCAAGATGGCAAAACATACATATGCCCAGAAGATCTATGGACACTTTAAGAGCACCAAGGACACATGGAGCATGTTGATAGGCATCCATGAAAATCACAGAGTACAAATCAGTGGCATCATAGTATCAACAGCGTTTTTCTTCCTGATGTCCTGAAAACATTCTTATTCACGGTTTCATGCTCAGAAAAATTACCCTGTAGCAAAGTTCACCACCCCTTCTTACAAACAGGTAATTCTACTCATAGTGTGTTCTGTGCAATATTCTGTGCAATATTCTGATGCCCAGTGCGGCCTTGCTCATCAAATGTTTACATATATGCTGGTATCTTGTTTCTTTTTGTATTTCATCTACATATACTAGTTTATCACAAAAAAATTTATATCATGAAAATGTGTGTTTTAAATAATTTAAATCAAAAAGGAAAACTTTTATATATCCTATATTCATTACATGTAAAGTGAAATATTTCAGACCTTTTTTTGTTATAATTCATAATCATGATTATGGCTTATGACTCATGAAAATAAATTATTATATTTCCTACAATCAATCAAATAAGGATTTATAATACAGAAATGTATTGCAATTCTATGTTTAAGAAGTATGTTCATTTACACTGTCAATATTTGTTTGGGGCTCCTTTACCATGAATAACTGCATCAATGCAGCATGGCAGCGAGACAGTCAGCTTGTAGCACTGCTGAGATGTTAAAGAAGCTCAGGTTGCTTTGATAGTGGCCTTCAGTTTGTCTGTAAACACCTTTTGGTGTTTGGGCCAGGTGTTTCTCATAGATTCTTTATGAGGTTCAGATCAGGCAAGCTGGCTGGCCAATCAAGCACAGTAATATCACGGTGAGGAAACAATTTGGTAGTAGTTTTGGCACTGTGAGCTCCACAATTTCTTGGCAGATAGCGGAGTTGGCTTTGAAGTTGATAAAAAAACAGTGGACCAACACCAACATATAACATGGCATCCCAAATCATCACAGACTGCGGAAGCTTCATACCGGTCTTCAAGTACCTTGTATTCTGTGGCACTCAGACAGATCAGGAGACAGATTGCTGGCCCCCTCATTAAAGCCAGGAGGCAGGGTGACAACAGAGTCCTTAAAAGCAGTAGATGGTGTGACAATGATTTTGAATGACTGGAGGAGGAGTGACAACGTAGTTCTCAAAGCCAGGAGACAGAGCAACTCCATATATCAGCACAATCCAGTCCTCCTCTGGAGAGAACTCTGTGAGGGGAACAGAAACTGGAGCTGGCTCCGTGACTGGAACAGGAACAGGAGCTGGCTCCATGACTGTGACTGGAACAGGAACTTGCGCTGGCACTGGCTCCATGACTGTGACTGGAACAGGAACTGGAGATGGCTCTGCGATTGCGACTGGAACAGAGTTCTCTCCAGAGTTCTCTCTTTTTTCCCCTTCTTAGCCACTGGAGGGAGTTCTGGAATGCAGGCTCCATTCTCAGTCAGCTGTGGAAACTGACATGGACACGAACATGGATGGCATGGCGTTCACAAAGCCATCTTGAATCCTTGATAATCCTGCTGCCTTCATGATGTAGGCAAAGTGTTCTGTCAGGTAAATGGGGTATGTGTGTGCAGGATAATGGGCTTAATAATAACTAGAATGGTTTATTAAACCAACCAAGCACATAAATCCAAAACACGAGGCAAGAGCAGAATAATACAGGCAGAAGTTAAAACACACAGGCGAACAAGGAGCATACGAAGCAAAGTAAAACACATTAATGCTTCGCAGCAAGTAAAAATAAGTAAAAATATAATAAAAAGAAATGCAGATATAAAATAAATATACTTATCTGAAAAATTAAAATATATAAAGATATGACTATATAGAATGAATATATAAAAGATATAAAATATAAACTGTAAATAATAAAAAAAAAATATGTGCAACCGAAGTAATGTGCAATCAATGAAGTAAAATGTGCAAATAAAACAGAGAATGTACAACGTAAAGGGAATAAAATGTGCAATTTCAGCAACAAGGTATATACATAATAGTGCAGTTCAGTTTGTGTGTGTGGGGGTATCTGAGTCCAGTCCTAGGTGGTGTTCTGGTTCAAAGCCCACACAGCCTGAGGGAAGAAGCTCCTTTTCATTCTCTCTGTGTTGGCCTTGAGGGAGCGAAGACGCTTCCCTGACCTCAACAGGGAGAAGAGTCCATTGTTGGGATGGCTAAGGTCTTTCATTATCTTCCTGGCTTTGGTCCGGCACCGCTTGGTGTAGATGGACTGCAGGTCAGGGAGCTCAGCATGGATGGTGCGTTCGGCTGATCGCACCATTTTTTGGAGAGTCCGTCTGTCCTGTTTGGTGCTGTTCCTGAACCAGGTGCAGATGTTTCCCATCAGGATGCTCTCAATGGTGCAGGTGTAAAAGTTCTTTAGCACCCTCGGTGGAAGTTTGAAGTCCCTGAGGCGTCTCAGATAAGACCAGACACTGACGGGCCTTCTTTACCAGGGAATTGGTGTGGTAAGACCATGACAGAGCCTGCGTGATGTGAACACCTAGGTACCAGGAAACTGTTCACTCTCTCCACTGGCGTCCCACTGATGTGAAGGGGCTGTTAGCTCCTCATCTGCTTTGTGCTGAAGTCCACGATCAGATCCTTAGTTTTGCTGGCATTAAGGAGAAGGTTGTTCTCCTGGCACCAGTTCTCCCGGATTTTAATCTCATCCAGATAGGCCTTCTCCATGTTGCCAGAGATCAGGCCCAGCACAACAGTGTCGTCAAACAGGCCAAGTACTCACGCAACACAGAAGATAGTAGTTGAATGAGCATACGTTTATTTAAGGAACAGATGGACAGGGACAAGGAGTGGAGGAGCAAAGAAAGAACGGCACGGAATCATAGAACTTAAAAAATATATATATTTATATGCCCTGTCGCCAATCTAATCTAACACCCAGGAAAAAGGCTAACTACACTAAACTAACTTCCACTCAAAAAACATACAATGGTGGCACCCATCCGCTACACCTAGTGTGTCTATACAGCAAGGTTCGTTCCTGGTGTATACCGTATATGTGCGCACAATCTGACTACTTTCTCCATGGGGGCTTGTCCAGGATAAAAGATAACATTTTACATGAACACTGAACTTAACTTAAACATTCAAAATTTTATATATTTTTAATGGTTCATCCTACAAACATTTTCATATTAACATATCAATCATTAACAATTAGGCATTAAAGTATCATTAAATAATCTCTTAAGCATGTTTCACCAGCTCTTTGAAGCCAACACATTCATGTTTTACCCTGTAATTATAGCATTACAAGTAGCATGCAAACAAGGCTGGTCATGTAAATGACATTATGAAAGTAAAATCATCAGCAGCATGTAGAAAGCGCCAAAAATATTTGGACATTAACAGATTTATTGTTATTTTATCTGTCTACCGCAATATACTAGGTCTGAATTTAAATAATGACATTAATGTGCAGACTTTCTGTTTCAATTTGCAGGTACTTACATCTAACATTGGTATACATTGTACTTTGTAGGAAGGAATTACAGCACTTTATGTTCATACCTCTTCATATCGTATTGCTGCTTTGGGAACTGTTTCCCTTGTATTTATTCATGATTTCTGGTCATCTTCTGCTGACAAAAGCAGAAGAATGAATTCTGAAGTGTATAGACCTACAGTACCCTAAATAATTAGTGGAATCCCTTGTAACAATTAGTAAAAAGGGTTAGAAGTACACTATATGGAGAAAAGTTTGTGGACACCTGACCATCACACCAATGTATGGTTCTTCCTCAAGATTTTACCAAAAATTTGGAAGCACACAATTTTCTAGAATGACTTCACATGCTCAAGCATTACGATTTCCCTTCACTGGAACTAACAGGCCAAATTCATCTTTCAGCATTATAATGCCTCCGTGCACAAAGCGAACTCTATGAAGACATGGCTTTCCCAAGGTTGGAGTGGAAGAACTCCTGTACAGAGTCCTCACCTCAACCCTAGTGACTGCACCTCAGACCTTCTCACCCAACATCAGTGCCTGACCTCACTAATGCTCTTGAGGCTGAATGAGCACAAATACCCAGTCACACTCCAAAACAAGTGGAAAACCTCCTCTGAAGCTCATTTCAGTAGAAAAGAAGGAACTGAATCTGAAATGGATATTCAACAAGCAAAATTTTGAAAAACCCAACCTTTATTTGAAATAAATTTATTCAGAGAAAAATAGATCCCTCATCAAGAGATAACTATTTTCAACAAAAACATGTCACAATTATTGGCACCCTTGGCAATTACTGTGAACCCAATGGAACTGAAACATATTTCCCCTTCACATTTTTGAGTTGATTGGAGAGTGTAACTTTCAATCTGTAATCCATGAGTTCCCGATTAACTGGGGTACAAGTATGAGGTGACACAGAGGCCAAATTCCCTTAGTCATCCATCAACATGGGAAAGATAAAAGAACATATAAAACACTGTTGACCTTCATAAGTCAGGCAATGGTTATTAAAAAAAACTCGCCTGAAAATGCCCATTTCTAAACAATCGACTGTAGAGCTGGCAATATGTTTAAATATCAGTCACTCTAATTTCTGTTTTAAGGTGTCTAAGGCAATGGGAAAGATTTTGAAAGTTGTTAGATATGTTCTACATGCACTCTCGTTTGACAGTTCCCCAGGATTGTGCGAATCTTTATTACGATCCGCACAATCCTGGGGAACTGTCAAACGCATAACATTATAGTGAAATAAAAAAAATTAAGTAATAAAAAACAAAAAAAACAATGAACTACGATCATCCATTGGCCATTAGCAAAAGAAACTCATCCACCATTATGAAAACCTGATGAAATAAATGATTTTAAGTCTTGGATCAACCGCATCAAGCTTACTTACCAGACATAGCTCTATTGTATTTCCATTTGTTTTGATCACTGTAACATAAACTCTCTGGCCAACATTGAAAAAAAATTCAAGCATATACAAAATTGCATAGAATAATTAATTTCCTCAAAACCCAAATCCTTTCATGAAGGAATCCATTCTTTGCCATATAAATGTGAGAAACTCATAGAATCTATCAGTGGTTACTTTGAAGACCAACTATGTTTGATTTTAGAAAATGGCAAATACATTTGCTCCAAAAAGACACAAACTTATGCACAACTCTAATGTTTATGGACCTGAATGTTGTTAATCCGGTTTGATGTTTGAACTGGTATTAAAAGAAAGATTATACCTACCTACCACAAGCTACTTGTGTAACAACGTTTCCCATAAGTTCAAAAACCTTTCTTGGATTAACTTCATGGTTTATGGCATTGTGTCCTAACTGGCCATATCCACCTGCTCCAAATGTGAACACACCTCCCTCCTGAAACAGTAAAAATAATGCTGATTAAAAGATTACTGTGACGAGTTATGCATAGTTTATATATACTCTATAAAAAATTGCGTTTAAGTTAAAGAGTTATGTTTAGTATAAAGAGTTATGCCTTAAGCAATAATTGCTATTAAAATCTTAATTGCTTGAATTTAACTGTTAAAGAACAGCCACAGGAAATCAAATATTCCAGTGTATCTCACCCTAATCTACAGTATACCAACTGTATTTGCAGTGTTTGTACAATTATGATGGACACTTATTACTATATGCTTCATAGATCGGAGAGGCAGGCAGAATAAACCTTTTGTCTGCCTCTCAGGCCTTATAGAAACAAGGCCTTAAAGAAAGCACTAAGTAATTGGAATTTTATTGTATTACTGGAATGTTCAAAAGTGAAAAAAGATCTTTGTTTTTAGAGAGTAAAATAAAATTTTTACCTTTGTTAATGCAACAGTGTGATCTTCTCCACAGCATATATAAACCACTTTTTGTGACCTGAGTGTCTTCAGCAAGGATGGAAAACATCTATCTTCAAAAGAAAAAATTAGATACACTTTCAGTGCTGTAACAGACCCTAGAACAATTAACTTACAACAAATAAACAACTAACTTACCTTTGTTATCATTTAGGCCCAGCTGTCCAAACTTGTTTCGCCCCCAACCAAATACAGACCCAGACATAGAGAGGGCAAAGCTGTGAGCACCTCCCGCCGAGATCTGGGCAAATGGGATGCCCTGCAAAGACTGGACGACCTGTGGGATCAAGACACAAGGTCCCTCTTTCCCCAGCCCTAACTGCCCATACCTATTTTGTCCCCAGGAAAAAACTTGTCCCACTGTTTAAAAAAAAAAGAGAGAATTTATCTCTTAATAAGACATTAGTATTAGTTTATAGTATAATGTTATTATTAAGGACCAAGCCAGAGAAAACAAATATATTCAGAATATCTAAATTACAAGGGATATGAAATACATAAACACAGATTAGGCCATTACCAGCATTAAATAGTTTGTATATTGTCAAAATGGAGTTTCCCACTACAAGTCTTAATTGGGCATCTATTACATCTAAGACCCCCCCCCCCAAAAAAGACAATGATTGATTAACATACTTACTCCTAGAAAGAGCAAGGGAATGCCTATAACCACAAGAGACCTGAACAACATGGACCTCTGACAAACTCTTGATTGTCCTGCAGAGAAGGTTTCTTTTAAATGAGCAAATCAAATGCATATTAAATTACCATAATCACTGTATAGCATTGTATATGGAGTAGCGGTATCTCACAATGAAAAAAAGAACAATCCAACCTTTAACAGAAATTAATTTATTCAGAGAAAAACAAATCCATCACAATTATTTGCATCTCTGGAAATTATACTGAACACAACGTAACTGATGCATGATTCCCATTTAAATTACATTTAAATGTACATTTTTAGCTGACTGAAATGTGTACAAACTTTAAAGACAGAGT
>JAOVYU010000047.1:7975505-7986609 GCA_025674565.1 Synodontis membranacea
AGTCCATGACTTCCTGATTAACTGAGCTAATAAAATTAAGTGACACAGAGACCAAATTCTCTTAGTCATCCATCAACTTAAAGACAGAGTAGTCCATGACTTCCTGATTAACTGAGCTAATAAAATTAAGTGACACAGAGACCAAATTCTCTTAGTCATCCATCAACATGGGAAAGATAAGAGAACACACAATCCATGAAAATGACGGAGGAGTGTGTTGACCTTTTTGTCTACAGTTAGGCCAAATATAAAAAGGTGGCTATCTGTTACAAACTTGCCTGGAAAAGTTTATTTTGCCCCCATATACAGTAAGGATGATGGCATGAGATGCAAAAAAATTCCCAAGGATCACTGTTAGTGAATTACAAGAAAGAACTAGAAACGGTGTGCAAAATTCCTGAAGAAATTTTGAGATGGGTGGTGCACGGTGCCAACATGCTTACGCTAACACCACCAGAAGCCACGTGTCGAGGTGACAGGGCGTCATGGCAAGTTTCACCTCAATCGGAGTATGTCAGCATATTAGCATGCTAACAGGCTAACGCTAAGACCACCATAGGCCACATGTCAAGGTCACAGAATGTCATGGCAATTTTCAGCTCAATTGGAGTAGGTTAGCATAATTGCATGCTAGCATGCTAACAGGCTAATGCTAACACCGCTAGAGGTCACATGGCGAGGTCACAGTGTGGATTTGAGGCCTATGGCCTCGAATCCACGCCCCAAAAAGTAAAATCTTGGAGCAGAAGTAATACAGTCTGTCTGTCCATTTTCAGAAGTAATGGTACGCTCAATGCATTCCTAAGGGATGTTGGGTGTGTTTGAGCTTGCATAACGTCGCCATGGTAGCATGCAGCCCTTAGAAATTGAACACCTCACAACTCCCGGTCAGGCCGAACGTTTTTCTAATTGCAATGGCATAGGTCCGGCGCGTGGAGGCCGGGAGAGACGTCTCGTTCCGTCCAATTGAAAATGAATGGGAGGAAAGAGGGATGAAAACGAAAAGGAGAGGCAAATGAGGAAAGCAATGAGAATGGAATGAGATCAGGGGGTCACCAGGATGTGGTGTGCGAAGTTGTATGTGTGTACGGTGAAAACTGAGGCCTTGAGAGACTTTTCATCTGTCCCATTGTAAGGCGAATCACAATAATAGGTACGGCAATGAATTCCTATGGGATTTTGTGTTTGTTTGAGTGTGCATATCTTCACCATGGTAACACTTAGCCCTTAGAAATTTAACACCTCACTTCTCCGTCAGGCCGTTTTTCTAATTGCAATGCCATAGGTCCAGCGTACAGTCGCCGTGAGAGACATCTCGTTCTGTCCCACTGAAAATGAATGGGAGGAAACAGGGATGAAAGCGAAGATAAAGAAAGGCATATGAGGAAACCAAGTGGTGGAATGTGATCAGGGGCTCACCCCGAAATTGTTGTCAAGCTGTATGTGTGTACGGTAAAAATTTAAGCCGTAAGAGACGTCTCTTTTCGTCCCATTCAAAGTCAATGGGAGGAAAGAGGGATGAAAACAAAGAGATAGGAGCGGCGAACAGAAAAACGGAGTGTTGGAATGTGAAGAGGTTGTCAGTAGGAAGAATTGTTCTGTTATGTCGAACTCTGTACAATGAAAGCTGTAGCCTTGAGAACGAGTCGAAAATGGTCCCATGTTATTTCAATGCGACAAACGGACGGAAAAAGGGATGAACCGGACGAGTGGAGCGAGGAACCCCTTATAAAAGTAATAGCACACCATTTCCGGTCAAGCCACACGTTTTTCTAATTGCAATACCATATGTCCGGCGCACAGTTTGGGCCGCATCAACGTCCGAAAAATTGCCTATATATAATAATAAATAAACGGGCCCAAAAAATCGTGTTTTTCCTCCGTCTTTCGGTCATGGAAGGTCGCCTCGACATGTTCTATGTGTCCAGTCGAACGGCTGAAGGTTCTCTACGAGTGTGCTCCGCCTTGTAGAGCAGTTCTACGAAACGCCTCCTGAACCGCGTTTTTCGGCTGTCTATCGGTCACTGAAGGTTGCGTCGACACGTTCCATGTGTCCAGTCGACCGGCTAAACGCCCTATATTAGCTCGAGCAGGGTCGGTGGATTTGCAGCCGAAGGCTTCCCGAAAACCCTTCTCAGACGAACAATAATATGGGTGGTTTCACCACCCATAATAAAATCTTGGGGTTGCCAAGTCTCCAAAACCACCATCAGACATCACCTCCATGCCAACGTACTATATGGAAGGTATGCTAGAAAAAAAAGCTTTATGTCAGTTGACCATAAAAGTATGAGTCCGGAGTCTGAAAAATGCTACTACAACTTTCACCGAAACTGTGTTCTGTGGAATGATGAAACAGAAATATATTGACTCGAGGTGGGTTTGGAATAAAAAGAAGGACAGATATAATGAAAAGTTATTTCAACTGTAAAATATGGTGGAGGTTCTGTAATGATCTGGGGCTGTTTTTCCTCCAAATTGTCCTGAAACCTTGTTAGGGTACATGGCATCATGGACTCTGTGAAATAACAGGCCATTTTCAATTAAAATCAGGCTGCCTCTGCCAAGAAACTAAAACTGGGTTGTCAAAGGATATTCAAGGAATGGATAACTGACCACAGAATCAAGCTTCTGCCATGGGTATCTCAGTCCCCTGACCTTAACTGAAATGAAAACCTATGGGGTGAGCTGAATAGGAGAATGCACAAGAGAGGGATTAGGACCCTAGATGATCTGGACAGAATCTTTAAAGAAGAATGGTCTCACATGCCCTGTTCTTTTTCCAACCTTATAAATGGTATAGGAGAAGGCTCAGTGCTGCTGCATTGGCAAAGAAAGGTTGTACAATGCGTTACATGCAGGGGAGCAAATAACTGTGCCACATGTTTTAGTTGAAAATAATAATTTCTTGGTGAGGTATTTGTTTTTCTCTGAATAAATTTATTTTAAATAAAAGTTGCATTTTTCAGTGTGATATGAAGCTACATCACCAAAACCTAATTTTTTTCTAACCCTTTTTACTAATATTGTGGATATAATATAAGTAATATAAGTGAAAAAGTGAAAAAAAGTGACTAATATAAGTGAAAAAGTGAAAGTGATTGTCATTATTGACACACCACAGCACACAACAACAAAATGTGTCCTCTGCATTTGACCCATATGTGACATTGTGACACACAGCAGGGGCAGCTATTTTCAGCGCCCGAGGAGCAGTGCTTGGGGCGGCACCTTGCTCAGAGGTACCTTGCAGGTTGTGGGATTCAAACCTGCAATCTTTCGATTATAGGGGCACTTCCCTAACCATTAGGCCAGCATCTGTGCCAATAATTGTGGAGGGCACTGTTTGTATGAGCTGGAAGCTTCAAATGGTAAAAGAGCCCAGATTTGCTTTTTAACTTATACAAACTTTTAAATAAAATGCAATTTAAGAGCATATATAAAGGTGTTTAGCTCATCTGTTTTGTTTTCAATGATGTTGGTAACCTAGCTGGTTAATTTAAGAGGGTGCTCAAAAGTCACAGCTTGAGGTGCTGTGTATTTTCTGTTAAATTACTGCAATGAAGTGGTAAATGATCAAAATGCAGCGTTGTTCAAATGTTTCAGGCACCCTTTTTTGGACAAATGTTATAGATTGTTTCATGACTTCTGCAAATACACACCCTTGCTAAAATGGCATATTTTGTGATTTAAAAAAACAAAACCAAGACATTCATATCAACCTTTTCTACCATTACTGTAAAATTACAACCTACAAACTAGAAAGTGTATTCTCTTTAAATTAAAGTATAAACAACAAGAATAATTTTAAGGAAAAATAATAAAATGTGCAATAACCTGTTTGCATAAGTGTGCACACCCCTAAACTAATACTTTGTTAAAGCACCTTTAGATTTTATCAAGGCATTCAATCTTTTTTGGTAAGCATCAATCAGTTTGGCACATCCTGAGTTTGCATAATTTTGCTATGCTTACTTGCAAAAGCATTCTAACTCTGTTTAACTGCCTGGGCATCTCCTGTGCATAGCCCTCTTCACGTCACGCCACAAATTTTTGATTGGATTTAAATCTGGACACTGGGTATGCCATGCCAAAACCTTGATCTTGTTGTTGTGAGGCCATTCCTTTTGTTTATTTGGAGGTACATTTGCTTTGGGTAGTTGCCATGCTGAAATGTGAAATTCCTCTTCATCTTAAGTGTTTAAGCAGAAGTCATACATTTTTGCGCCAAAAGTGACTGGCATTTGGAAAATTGACTGGCTATTCATTGTTTCCTGCCTTTATCCTCTATCGTGAGGATAGTGATCTTTTGGCAGTGTGCTGTGTTTTGCTTTTAACCAAACATATCTTTTGGTATTATGGCCAAAAAGCTCTCAAATAAAAATATCACTTGGGTCTCTTCATAACACACTATTTCATGTGGTTTGGGGAGATATCTTTTGCAAAATTAAGCTAGGCTTTGTTTTGTTATTTTTTGTTTGTTTTTGTTGCTTTGTTTTGTTTCAGCTTCTGTCTTGCCACCCTACTCCAGACATGCAAAGAATAAGATATTGCTTTCACATAGAACATCCAGTACTTGCCAGAAATTGTAGCAATTCTTTTGTTACAAACGTTGCTTTAGGCCTTTCACGTCCCCAATGAAAAGTTTTTTTCCTGGTTGTTTCATCAATATTAGAGGAACATTCTGTTCTAAGTAATGTCACTATTGTGTCTTTACTGGTAAAATTACTGGTATTACACCTATCCTTAAGACACAACAAGAATAATTCCAAACATAGATTAGGCTTTACATGAGCTTATTGCTAGTGAAGGACTAAAAATGCTTATTGCCCCTCGAAGCTGTGTGTAGAAAAAATCCTTTAGCTGATGACAGAGTTAAAAAGATGTCTAGTAAATAGGAGAATGTCAACAAAGTGGTCTCAGGAAGGTATATTTGGTGTAAGTCTGTATGAAGAAATGAGTACCTTAATAAAAAAAATCACAAAACAAATATCATAGTGAAAAAAGAAAGAGGAAAAAAAAATAGAGAATGAGATATTGAGTCTGTTCAGTCAAGAAGGGGAAAAATGATCTCAAGTCAGTAAAAAAAAAAAAGGCAGGGCTTAATGAAGGATGAGGAGAGAGCACAGAAAAAAAATTAAGGAAGTTTTTTAAAAGCCACTCCCATATATAGAAGGTCAGAGCCTAGTAAACATGGGTCAATTCCCAGTAATTACAGGAGTAGCAGCAATAGATGAAAAAAACATGAAGGAGAGAAACAGAAAGCACATAGGTGCAAGGATAAACAAGTTTGTGAATCTCCAACAGAGACAGACGGACAGAGACGGAACACTGTTATCCATTGCCCAGACATAAAGAGCAAAAGAGTATAGATAAGGAGAAACAGAGTCAGAGGCTCAGTGAAAAGGATAGTAGCAATATGAGGTAACCAGCCTGGACATAACAGAAAGAACTGTCCTATATATCCATGGCAAGCCCCAGAAGGACAAGGGCAGATGGCCCCTTGGCAGCCTCCTCAAGGTCAATCCCCAAATCAAACACCTGGGCCAGTTTATCACTGGGCAGGTCCAAATTATGGTTACAAGGTGTGACCAGAGAATCCTATTTGGGAGGGTCAGCTTCCAATGACATCGACTGGAGCTGATCAAGAACCAATGCTGCTAGTAAGAGAATCATATTGGGGAGGGTCAGCTTCCAATGACATCTATTGGAGCTGATCAAGAAACAAAAACTGCTGGTTCAATCGGAAGCTAGGCTTACAGCAATGATGGTGGATACTTGAGCAACCTACACTTGTGCAAGTCCAAATTATGCCACACAGCCACACACCTCTCCAGGTCATGTAAATTTGCCAAGACAATAGGATTCTTGGGATTCTAAGTGCAGCTGATTCCAAAGACTGCTCAAGTAAGCCTAATTGCTAAAAACAAAACAGTGAAAATTCCAATTCTACTGTCAGAACACTTCATTAGAGATAAATTCATTAGAGATACATTGTGTAGAATGGAACTTCAAATTTGGTGTACTCCAGATAGTGTGTATATAGATGAAGTAGGAGTATGTCCTTAAATGAGTGTTTTAGCTAAAGGAGCTAATGTTTATTGGTTTGGAATAATTAGATTGCCTGTACAAAAAGCAATGGACAATGTTGAAGATTAATTCAGGCACAGTTTGTAGAAACAAGGAAGCCTACAATGGACTATCATTGCACAATCAGATATGATGACAGCAGAGACCTTAAGCAGTGGAATTTGTTTCTCAGTACATAGTGATCGGCAAGGAAGGAGCAGCCATGCAGATTGAAATCATTCAAAGCTGTTATAAAGTGCCAGATGCAAGGTCTCATGTAACATTACTGATACAGATAAGCGAACGAGTCTAAAGACCTTGGCCCGCTGATTAAAGAGAAAACTGAAAAACTGAAAAATATGAAAACTGAAAATCCGCTGATCTATCATGTCTCGGACAAATCCCTGTTTAAGATACTGTAGACCACAGTAAGGAGAGCTACACTACAAGAAGTGATAGATGAAGAGGATTCAGAGAGAGTGGTAAGTCAACAAAATCAAGCTGCAGAGGATGAAAACACAATAAAACAGCAAATGCAAAGGCAAATTCCATAGGAGCTTCAGTCATGATCCGAGTACCCTTTAAGGCAGGACAGTGTAGCAGGGATAGAAAAAACTATAATGGGCTTTGTAAATGCAGGGGTTTTAATATAAATACAAAGCCCATGTAATACTCCTGTTCTTCCAATTTAAAAGGCAGACAAGTCAAAATGGAGGATAGTGCATAAATAACGTGGCGTAAATACAGTAGTAAAGTCCTGCAAAAGTACCAGATCGACACACACTGCTTACAAATGTACCTCTTGATGTCAAGTATTTTATAGTAATTGATCTCTGTTCAGCATTTTTAAGAGTCCAGGTATCTTTTCGCATTCACCTATTAAGGTAAGCAATACACTTACATCAGAACACCCCAAGGCTTTAAATATTCACCTTGTGTGTTCAATCAAGTATTAAAACAAGATCTAGATGACTTTCTGATTTGTTTGCCAACATTGGAGCAATGCCATAAAGATTCAATGACAGTTTTTAGAAACTTAGGCATCTCTGTCTAAGTTGCAGTATTGTCAGCCTCAGGTAGAATATTTGGGCAGGATTCATTCAGGACTCATGACACTACTAAAATGGACATTAGATGCACAAGTATATTTTTAAAGACTGAAACAAGAGCTGCAAACAGCCCCAGTGTTAGTCACCACTGATTATACTAGGCCCTTTCATTTGTATGTACTTAACAGATGTGATAAGTTTGTATCAGTTGTGTTAATGTAGGGAAGTGTAGTGGAAGAAGGAAACAGCCAATAGCTTATTATAGCACTAAGTTGGACAGTGCAGCTCAAGGCTGGCCTCCATGTTACCAGGGGTTGACAGCAATACAGTATGCTTAGGAAAAGGCCTCACTGTGGGCTGCCCAGTGATTGTTTATTCCCATCACAAGGTCATTGAGCATTATCAAGTATGATATTCGCAGTTTTGTTTTGACTCAGACACGAAGCCTGAAGTATTCATCTTTGTTCACTTACCCAGACATGACCTTAAAGAGATGTACTACAGTGAATCCAGTTGAATAAATTCCATTTCCATTTGAGGGAAAGCCCAACAAATGTGTGGTAGACTCCCTAACATTCTGAAAACTGAGACTAGATTTAGAATCCACACCATTAGGAGAGTCAGAGATTACTTTGTTGATGACTCATGTTTCAGTGATCACTTAGGAAATCATGCAAGTTATGGAACAGTGCAGAAAAATCAGGATGATTCATTCTCTACAGTAAAGGCTGAAATGTGTCCACAGCCCTGTTCTGCACAGTTGGCAGAGTTAAAAGCCCTAATTGTAAACTAGTTTGCCTGCAAACTAGAAGCAGTAAAGTTGTTGAGATTTATACTGATTCAGCATATGCTCATGGTTTGTCATCTTTCTGGAGCAGTTTGGAAGCAAAGGGGTTATAAGAAAACTGATGGAACACCAATTCAACACATAGGTCAGATAACTGAGTTGATGTTAGCCATGATGTTGCGAATAAACTAATAATCATTAAATGTCAGGCACACAGGAAAGTGATTGATTTTGTAATTAAGGGAGACAACGCATGTAACAAAGCATATAAGCAAGAATCTAAGTGTCAGATTCCTGTATTGGCACCGTTAGTGTCAGTAGAGCCTGTGACTACTTTAGATGGACTTGTAGAAATGCAAGCTCATGCAACAGTGCATGAAAGGCTCAAATATGAACAGAGACGAGCAAATCAACATAATTCAGGTTTGTGGTGACCTCATGAAGGATTAATTTTTGCCCAATTATCATTAATTGGCATTTTAGTTACTGATGCACATAGCCTAGATCACTGTGCGAAGGGGAAGGTTGTAAGAGACTATTGTATTGGTCTCCATACTTACAATGAGTAAATGTGAAGTGTGTGCCCAAATAATGTGAGAAAAGGAATAACAACTCCTTTAGTTATTGTGCCAGTGCCACAAGCAAGTTCCATCAGAAATAAGCTCAGATAATGGCTCAGCTTTTATTCAGAAAACTGTGAAAGGATTATTGCCGCACTTGAGAATTAAACAGAGATTGGGTTGTGTTCATTATCATCAGTCCCAAAGGATGGTGAAAAGGATGAATGGAAGCTGAATAAAATCCGTGCAACCACCAAATTGAATTGGTCAGATCCACTACCTTTGGCTTTAATGCATTACTTAAAGCCCATGCCAGTGCCACATCTAAGAGGACCTTATAAAGGGACTCTGATTGAGCGGCTGCAAAGGGAGTTCAGAGCTTACATATATGACACAAATACTATACATAAAGGCATCTATTCACAGGAAAAGAACTGAGCACCTGAACCAGAGGAGGAGCCATAGAACCCAACTGTTCCGGGAACAGAGTGTACCTCAGGGTGTTCAGAAGAAAGTGGAACAAGCCCAGAAGGGAAGGGCCCTACACTGCGGTATGTGCCACACCCACAGCTGTTCAAGAAGAAGGTAGTACTACTTGGTATCACAATAACCACTGTACTAGAGTGCCTACGCAGACTTTTCCAGAACAATGATAGAGCGATGGAACTTCCATTTACTCAAGAAGCCCTGAATTAGGAGGAGCAGCAGGAAAAGTCATCAGCTGGCAGAAACATTGCTGGCAATGACATCATAGTACTCTTGCACCTGATGATGGTCCTGGAAATAGTGAGGGCATGCAGCCAGGCCCAAGCAGCACTCAAACAGAAGGAAACTTGTAGCCTGAGTCCAACACAGTCTAGTTTGGAGACACTGAGTATACTGCTCCAAGTTACTGTATGTCTCAACCCCTGACTTCTCTAACACTGAACACTCCTGAACGACCGCCAGACCAATCTGGACCAAGCTGAAGAACAGATAAGTAACTGTGCTATGGCAGTCACAGTTTTGGCAGCTAATAAAGAGAAGGCACCTCTAGGTTACAGGTTTGATATCACATAAAAGAAGTCAATTGCAGAGGGCCCATGCATAATATACAATTTTCAATGATGTTTAAATCAGGGGACTGTGATGGCCATTCCAAAATCTTCAGCTTGCGTCACTTGAGGTAGTCCATGGTGGATTTCGAGGTATGTTTAGGATCATTGTCCTGTTGTAGAAGCCATCCTCTTTTCAGCTTTGGCTTTATTACAGATGGTGTGATGTTTGCTTCCAGAATTTGCTGGTATATTGTGGAATCCATTCTTCCCTCTACCCGTGCAATGTTTCCTGTGCCACTGGCTGCAACACATCCCCAAAGCATGATACAGTAGATCCACCCAGTACAGTAGATGGCAAGGTGTTCTTTTCATTAAATGCTGCTCCTTTTTTTCTCCAAACATGCCTTTGCTGATTGTGGCCAAAGAGTTCTATTTAACTCCATCAGTCTGCAGCACTTGTTTCCAAAACGCATCAGGCTTCTGTAGATGTTCTGTTGCATACTTCTGACAGTGGATTTTATGATAGGGATGCAGGTAAGGTTTTCTTCTGCTGACTCTTCCATGAAGGTCTTGTCTGTCTTAACATGGAGAAAAATGACTCTAACAAGGCCACTCGCAGCAGGGCCGACCACGAGGCTCCAGCTGAACCGGATGCTAACTGTGCTCTGTTAGCACAAATGAAGCAAATGCTAGACGAGTCCGGTACCAAACTCATCAGCAGGTTTGAAAATATTATTTCGGATGTGATTAAGAGAGAGATATCAGCAGCCGTTTCACCCCTAGAGACTAAAATTGCCTCCTTTGGGACTGCTATTCACGATTTGGAATGTGCCGCTACTGATCAGGACGGGAGGCTAGCTAGCCTGCAGGCCTCGGTTAGCACGCTAAACACTTTGGCCGCCTCGCTATCCCAAAAATGTGAAGACCTGGAGGGTCGCTCCAGAATGAGCAATGTCCATTTGGTGGGGGTTCCAGAGGCGTCAGAGGGCTCTCAACCTACTGAGTTTGTGGCCAGTCTTCTTCAAGATTTTCTTGGCCTTACAACTAAACCTGTGCTTGACCGGGCTCATCGTACACTGCGGGCTAGGCCGGCGGAGGGGGAACCCCCGCGTCCCTTCGTGATTCGGGTCAACCTGTTTCAAGTCCGGAATGAGATCTTACGAAAAGCTCGGGAGTCTTCTCCTCTACTGTATAAGGGGAAACAGGTATTCATTTTTCCTGACTTTACAAGTGCAGTGGCGAAGAAGCGCGCTTCCTTTACAAAGGTAAAAAAGGAACTCCGCTCCTGCCCAGTAATTAAGTTTGGGCTTTTGTTCCCGGCAACCCTACGTATCACCCTTTCTGATGGGACAATCCGTACATTTGATGATCCAGCTCTCGCCACGGACTTTGTTCAAAAGAACCTAAAAAATGCAGTTGCTCCAGACTTAGTTTGACTTAAAAAGTGCCAATGGGTACTCAATGATTGGACTGCACTTTATTAGGACACTACAGGGACACTGGATAAGCACAATTTAAATGCTATCTTGTTATTATACTCGATGTGCTATCAAAAGTCATGTCAAATACTTGTTAAAGTCTGACATTTATATTGACTGTGAT
>JAOVYU010000047.1:7990930-8000999 GCA_025674565.1 Synodontis membranacea
CAGACCTCTCTCATCTTTTTAAGTGGGACAACTTGCACAATCGGTGGCTGCCAAATACTTTTTTGCCCCACTGTATACATATATCTGGAGAAAGTGCACGCCACTCCATTTGAGGTACCCCAGGCTCCAGCAGTCGTTCAGTCGTTTTATATATAAATCACTATGCGGGCCGGATGTGGCCCGTGGGCCATAGTTTGCCCATGGGCCGTAGTTTGCCCATGTCTGATCTGCAATATTAAATGATGTGTTTCCAAAAACTCAAAGGCTAGCTACATTTGGTTCTTAAGTTCATTGTTCATTGTGAAGCAATGGATAAAGCATTTCTAAAGTAATGTTGGAATATTTATAAGGGCTTCTATCAAAATTCTATTAAAAGATTTATATAGTTATGTGGCCTTGAGGCTTTTTTTCTGTCCTTCATGTATCTGTTCATTATCAGAATATTCCTCTACTGTATGCACTTTCTACCCTTGTTACCTCAGCTTTTGTGTCCAAGTGTGGGTCTGTGTGTATGAGTGGGTTTATTTAAAGAATTCTATTTTATACTACTTCGATACTTTTACGATGCTTACATATAAGGATGACATCTGTAATTTTACTGTGTGGCACAAAGGTCTTGAATCATGATTTTGTTGCTGTAATAGGTCAGGACTACACCCTGTGCCACCATAAATTGCCACATTAAATGGTTTTTAGGGGTCCAAGCAACGAAGCTGCAGAATCCCTATTGTTTTTCTTAGTTTCTTCTTATTATTATTAGGGGTCCAAGCACAGAGTGCGTAGGACTCCTATTGTTTTTGTGCTGGTTGTTTCTTGTTAGGGGTCCAAGCCCGAAGGGGTGGAACCCTATTGTATTTGCTCAGATTTTTTGGGGTCCAAGCCCGAAGGGGTGGAACCCTATAGTATTTGCTCAGATTTTTATTATTATTATTTTTATTCTCCCCTAAAACACGATGGGCAGCAAAAACCATAAGGCCGAGAGCTTTGAAACTTGGCAGTTAGTTGTGGTATGGTACCCACTACTCAGGCACAAAAAGCCGTGTCATTGCACCAATAGGTGGCGCTATAACAAGCACTTTTGCGTTTTGGCAAAATCTTTGTTGCATATTAAACGTTGGCTCAAGCCGAAGCTGATGACACCATGCCCACTAATTTCCGCCATATTGGATTTTTTACTAATTTGCATAATATTCAAAACCAATATGAATTTTATGATTGATCAATCCGTTTTGATGTAACGTGCCAATTAATATGGAGGGCGTGGACAACAATTACTCTGAAGCCAATATCTTCACAGGTAAACATCCTAACATAACCAAACTTGGTAGACTTCATGGGGACAAAAAGATTTGGCACACTGCAAAAGATTGAGTGATTTGGCCCATAGGGGGCGCTATAACAAAAATATGTCAATATCTCAAGAACTGCTTAAAATAAATGCTCCAAATCAGCTATCTACAATTGTGGAAAACAATGAGGAGGACGAAGTTTGGTTATGTTAGGACGTTTCTCTGTGAAGATATTGGCTTATAATACTACGTACAATATTTATTGGCACATAACATCAAAACGGTTACATCAAATGAGAATGTTTTTCAGTAACTTTTTTTGGCTTCCTTCATAGATGAAACCTACCAAATTTCGTGAGATTCCGATAGACGGTCTCGGACGAGATAGTTTTTATAGGTTTTCAGGTTTTTACAAAGTGCCAGATGATGGTTCTCAGGGACAATGTGAGAAAAATTAGAATTTCCTTTTTCATTTCCTTTTTCATCTTATTCCATGGAGTGTCCTGAATCCTGTGGGTATGAACAGGCCCATTTCTGCCAATAAAATGTTCCGCCATTTTGGAAAACCTGAAAACCAATAAAAACTGCCTCACCCGAGTCTGTCTATCTCAATCTCATTAAATTTGGTTACCGTCATCTATGAAGGAGGCTGAAACGAGGGACTGAAGAAGATTCTCATTTGATGTAACCCTTTAGATGTTATGCGCCAATCAATATGGAGGGCGTAGCCAACAATTACTCTGCAGCCAATATCTTCACAGACAAACATCCGAACATGGAAAAGATGGAGTGGTTTGGCACATAGGGGGGGCTATAATAGAAATATGTCTATATCTCAAAAACCGCTTTAAATAACAAAATGAAATTTGGTACATATCATCAGCTTAGAGTCCTGAGTCATCTCAGAAATTTGACATCCATAGCTTAAAGGACGCATGGTCTGTTGCTATTTTAATCCGTCATTTTGCATTTCACTCTCTGCAGCTATTACCATACAGCCTGATATGAAACTTTTGAGGGACGGGTTAAGACTGCATGTCAGATCTCGCATAACAATAAGTGCACATGTTGACCACTAGGTGGTGCTGTAGAAGACTCGTTTGTGTTGGACAAGAAAACATCTCAGTGAGTTATAACCTGTACAACTGTATTGAAAAACAAACAAATTTGGTAAGGAGAATAGAATAGACTAGAATATGAAGTTATAAAAGAAATTCACAACCTCTGTCTCCTTATCACATCGGACGCACTTGTTCGACTTGAGTGGCATCGACGGTGCACAGGAAGCGGACGGAGCCCAGGACGCGGACCGCGCCAATGCTTGGACCCCGTTATAACTGCTTGCAGTTCTAGGTTTTTTTTTTGGTGTTGAAAATTTAATATTACTGACAAATAAACTTTTAAAATAAGTGATGTACTTAAATAGGGCTTCAGAGTAAATACTTTAAATGTACCATCTCTCAAGGTACAGCCAACAGGTTGAATGTAAATATTATGGCAAAAAAAAAAAAAAAAAAAAAGATGCAAATAGTCTTGAAGGATATAACTGTCTTGACAGTCTCCCCAATGATAATTGAGGCTGCACAAAAAGTATGTTACCTCAAATTCTGACATAAGCTCCTATAAACTCTCCAGAACTGCTTTATTAAAATAATATGCAACACATATGAATGGGTTATGAAAGCCCTTAAAATAAACTGTTAACTTTTTAAAGTATTACAGAGTTGTTGATTTTTTTTTTATTAAGTAAACACATAGGAGCATAATGGAGACTTTATTTACGATGCCAAGAACAGCCACATGGATCCCCGCAAATTCTTTTCTGATCCCAAAGAACGCGGAGCTCCTTCACGGTGTGCTGTGGTGATGACAACATGTCCACATAGCACTCTTTCTCACACAGCCAGCCTGAATCCTGAATATATATAGCATGACATTAACATTATGGCACAAAAGGAAAAAAAATCCCAAATTTGCCTTGGAAATATGACAAATATATTGACAGTTCTTTAAATGTGATGCAGGTATCATCAGTTATTTTATAACATCATTTAGTCATTTATTTTGCTATTGTATCTTAATCACTAAACTCAGTCTTTAGAAAGCTTCATTTAAAATGCTGCAACTCTGCATTGCTGGCAAGCTGATAGATTTTGTTAGGCACTCTGATGCACATGGCTTCACTTATCTGTGTGATATACTGAAATAAATCGAACTGGGCAACTATTAATTAAAGCTTATTAATCAGTGTTGGCATATTATTAAATATGTGAGCTATCATGGTATAATGAGCATGTTAGCTAATCAGCAATATAAGAGAAAAAAATAGGCATGTTTTCTTTTTACCTGATATTTTTGAGGCCCTACTGCAGCCATCCATATTCCCATGCTCACATCCTCTCCCTATAAAATAGCACACATTTAAATAAGTTAAATCAAGAACCATATACTAAGATATACACATGTGTGTATGCACACACAGAGAAAACTCAAAGTGATATGTTTTTTATGTACTGTTCCTTTTGTATCAATCAACAAGCTTCTGGCAGAATTCTGGTTGGGTATTTAACAAGTCAGAATTAGTAGAATGGCAGAATTAGTAGAGTTCAATTAAATTTGTTGTTTTTTAAGCACAGTCCATATATACTGCCAAAAAAAAAAAGGTTGCATACAAAACGTCTTTAACTTTGATTGGTGCACATTCACCATAGCATTGTTTTCACAACTTTATGCAATGTCACAATGTTTATTTCCTTCCAGAGTTGCATAAATTTTTTGCCGATTTCATGTATTGACGACGGGAAAATCCAACCACACTGCCAAGCACATCCAAAAGACTTTCACAATGGGGATTAAGGTCAGGACTGTGTGTGAAAATAATTCTTTATGCTCCCTGAACCACTTTTTGACAATTTGTGCCTGATAAATCCTGCCATTGTCATCCTAGAATATGTCCATACCATCAGGAAGGAATGGAAACACCTTGCTGATGAAAGAGGTCAATGGAGTATAGCCAGACTGGCTTGAGTTGACAGAAAGTCTAAATTAATTTAGACAATCAATCTGTTCAATTGTGATGAGCAGAAACGCTTTTCACAACATGTTGAACCATGAGCCAGATGGACTACACCAGCAGAAGGCCACACTGGGTTCCACTTCTCTCAGCCAAGAACCGATTGTTGAGGCTGCAGTTGGCATTGACTTACCAAACTGGACAGCTTGGGACTAGAAAAACACAGCCTAATCTGATGAATGTCAATCTCTACTGAGGCACATAGATGGTAAGTCAGGATTTGGTGCCAACAGCATGGACCCAACCTGTATCAACATTCAAAGCTGGTGGGGGTGGCGTAATGGTGTGGGCAATGTTTTCAGGGCAAACTCTGGACCACTTAATCCATTCATCATCCATTATGTGAATGGCCTATTCTTTGGCTGATTATTGTTGCTAAACATGTGCATCCCTTCATGGCCACAAATTAGCCATCTCTTAATAGCAACTTCCAGCTTGATAATGTACCATGTCACAAAGCAAAAGTCATACCAAACTGGTTTCATGAACATGACAATGAATTTAACGTTCTTCAGTGGCCTTCACTGTCACCAGATTTTAATAGAACACATTTGGAATATAGTAGAATTTGGGGAGAAATGGTAGATTTTGGGTAGAAACAGGAGATTTGCAGCATGAAAGTTTACCTGAAAATTCTGCAGGAATTGTTATACAATCATGTCAACATGGACAAGAATCTCAAAAGAATGTTTCCAACATCTTGTGGAATCTATTCTATGAAGAATTGAAGATGTTTTGAAAACAAAGTGAGGCCCTAGCCAGTATTAGTATAGTGTTCCTAATAAAGTTCTCTGTGAGTGTACTCCTTTCCATAATTTCCTTTTCTAGCGGAAAAACACCAGTAAAGAAAAACATCAGGATTTCTGATTTTTTTTTCCCCTGACATGGTTTTCCTGCTAGGCTCTTGCTTTAACTTCCATTTCTGCTTCTCTCTATGTGCACACAGACACACACAAGAGCATGCACACTTACTCCTTCCCCTTAAGTCTTTTTAGTTCCTCTACCCTTTTTTAACCTGGTCCTTTCTTCATTTGCAATGCATTCATTATTAGAAATGCAATAATCAAGCGGATGCTCTCAACCACCTATGAACAAGGGAGGAGCCACCTGCAATACCACAGGCACCAACTGACAATGCAATATCAAACCCTTAGAAACACCAGGGTGCTGGGATTGGCTGTGCAACTCTGGTTACCTGCAGAAAGCATCATGCATCTTAAAATACACATTTCACCCCACCGATCAGTTGTTTCTCCTTCTACACTCAGGAAAGCACTACAGGGCCATCAAAATATACACCACTTAACTGATGACCGGTGTCTACCCCAAAGCCATCACCACACTGACCTTACATTTAAAGAACACCTTGTATAGACAATACTTATATTTTGCAATAATTACCCTAGTGCAATTCTTACTGTATGCATTAGCTACTCCTGTGCAAAATCGTAAGAGTCGTAATCGTAAGTGCATGTAATATGATAAATCTTTGAAGAGGACTAACAACAAAATTAGGCACTAATTTGTGTGGAATATATAGTAGCGAGGAAATTTCACGACTGGACTCGTTGCACAGGTGGCATCCTATCACGTTACCACCCTGGAATTCACTGAGCTTCTGGGAGCGACCCATTCTTTCACAAATGTTTGTAGACGTAGTCTGCATGCCTAGGTGCTTGAAGGTTTACACTTGTGGCCATGAAAGTGATTGGAACACCTGAATTCAATCATTTCGAAGGGTGAGTGAATACTTTTGGCAATACAGTGTGTGTAAATAATATATATATTATTTATTTTTATTGTATAATTCCATATGAGTTCCTTCATCATTTTGATGTCTTCAATATTAATCTACAATGTGGAAAATAATAAAAATAATGAAAACCATTGAATGAGAATGTGTGTCCAAACTTTTGACTGGTAGTGTGTATATACTCTATATAAAAGCACACACACCAATCAGGCATAACATTTTTACTACCTGTCTAATATTGCTGTGCCCCTTTTGCTGCCAAAAAAGCCCTGACCCTTCGAGCGATGAAACATGCTCTAATATTGAATGTAATTTTGTGTAGCATGTACACATTTCAATGATAATTAATGTTTAGCACTAGTTTTTTTCTACCAATCCTTCCAATGCCGAAGAGAAATAAAATAAACATCCAGGACAAATTTATATTAAAAAGATTAGGTAAAACATTGCACAGTGTTGTAGGTGTCATTGATGGAGATTACCTGGTAAACCTTGAGCTTCTCTGCATTATTGGCCAGCCACTCCACTAAGTCTCTGGAAACCACGTACCCAGAGCCACATGCAAAGGCTGGATACACAGGACTACTGTACTCCAACTCCTGCCACTTCCCAACACGATCCACAGCCCAGCTCTGGCGAAAACTGAACAGGTTAATTACTCCTTTAATATTATTTTTTTCTTCCAGTGACATTACATTGTTGCTAAATACATATACTGAACTATTTAATCACAAGACAAAATAGAATAAAATAGACAAACTCTGTAAGTTTTAAAAAATGAGCTCTTAATTTGAGTACATTCCCAATGCTTAAACACTGCATATTGAGTGCCTACTGCTTTAATCAGCTAATTTCTTTGATCAGAAACAGCTAATTTAAGTACTGTTTCTGATCAAGAGATTGTTTTATTAATTCAACAATCTATATTAAAAATGTAATGTTTTGGGCTAATCACCCTCTGTTGAACAAAATCTTTTTTTTTTTTTTATTAAATATAGCTATATTTGATGTGTTGTGCCTTTTGCCATGAAGAAACTGACTGTTGGACAAAGGCCTATACTCAACTTCAAGTTAGACTAGTGCAGTTAGCTTTCTAGCTAGAGGAAGAATACTGGAAGAACACTAATGTCTTAATGGTTTTGAAATATGTTCACAGTATTTTCTCTGCTGAACTATCATAGTTTAATGCAATGTGATTGGTTTGAATTTATAAAATTGCTCAATTTCTATTTTATGCATATGCTAATATTAAAGTGTCAAAAATAAATTATATAATAAACATAATGCATGTATGTATGTAAACTTTGCTCTTTAAAAAAATAAATAATTAAACAAAAAGTACTACTAATTATAAATAAATAAAATCAAGAATGATGAGTAATGGACAGATGAATGTGTGTGATGAGTGAGCCGTTCAGAGCTATGACACAAAGTTTGCGGTTTCTGTGATGAAACGTGGCCAAGCACAAACAAGTTGATTCTGAAACCCCATTAATTTTGATAGGCAAAATGCATAAAATTGATGTAAAATGGATGAGCAAAAAGCAAGAAAAAGAAAAGCAAGAAAAAGGTCAAAGCTGACCATGTATGTGTGGGGTGAGTCTGGATTTACATGGATGTCAACATATCACCCTCTTGATAAACAAATATAATTTAACATGGCAGAAGGCTGCAATTCTCTCATCCGTAGACAGACAACACACTCTGCTATTAAAATATTAGTCAGTCAATGTTAAAATGACATAAAAAAATAATATAATTTAAAAAATAGTATTATATGTGTGTATCTAAAGTGAATAGATACAAGTACAGTATGTATGTATTGTGAAATCGCGGGCTGCGTGCTGGGGATAGCAAGCAGTTGATAGAGAGAGAGAGGCATTTATTTTGTGCTGTGCATGCTCATCTGTTATACAGGTAAAAAAAAATAAAGTCCCAATTACTGCCTATTGGTAAAGTCCTTGGTTGCACTACACACAACGCAGAGTGAGACGTAATCAGCCTGAAGTACCAGCTGTAGTGTGAGCCAGCTGGTTACACATGCACTTTTTATAACTCTGTCCTAGTCTTTTATGAAGCACCATGGTCCTGGGGAACATTGTCTCAATTCACTACAGTATGTACTAGGAATCGACCGATATTGATTTTTCAGGGCCGATACCAATACCGATTATTGCTAGTTAATGATTACCGATAGCCGATATTTGGAACCGATATATAGGCTATATTTACAGTAAAAATTAAAATCTCTGAAAACTCCAATACAAAATATTGCCTTTATAACTTATCTTTTTTTTTTTTTACATTAAATTTAAATAAAATATAAATAGCAAAAGTACTAACAAATAATTAAAAACAAAGTAATTATAAACCAGAACGGCCAAAACAAGGGAACTTGCATATATACAAAAATAGATTAACTTGGATTTTAATGTTAAAACAAAATTAGCAGCGTGGCTTTGTAATGAAAGTAATAAAATGTAATGAAAGTGATGAAAATGTATACAGACATCCCAACCTGCAAAAACTTCCGGGAAAAAGCTGCTCAGCTCACTTAACCTATAACTCCTCTCAAAAATATTTGAGATTTCGCTGAACACTTGTTATTACACTGCAACAAGGTTCGTTATTCCGACATTTCAGCGTTATAACCGGGAAACCGGCAATGCTTCACGCTATGCTTGAGGACGTGTATGAGTGACAACAAGGCTTCAGTGGTGACTGGCTAGTAAGCGAATGTCATCTAGCCAATCAGAGATTGTTATGGGTGGGACTTTAAATGAAAACACAAGAGGCACAGAGGAAGAGTCGGTAGCGGAGCCGCATTAGCGCACTTTATAATAATATCGGTTATCGGTAAAATAAACCACAGATATCGGCAAAAATAATCGGCAAAATCCTAATATCGGCCAATTCCTAGTATGTACTGTACAACATGTACAAATTAAATGACAGTAAAGCTCATTTAATCTGACTTGACTATACTTAACCCTTGGCTCATTTGACCTTTTATCCCATTCATACCACTGGTATGATGAAAATGAACTAATTTGATTGTGTTGGTGTTATATAGTAAGGAATTTGAAACACAATACACTTTAGTTCAAATAAACTGAATTAATATTCACCCAATCGTTTAGCTAATGACATGGCTCGCTTTAGAAGACCCACATGGTCGTTTGATGCTTAAAATACACTGCCTGTCACCACATGAATTTAACAAAGCAAATAGGTAAGATCCTCCTATTGGATAATTACTGCATGGATGATTATGTTTCAGCTGGCAACAAGTCATTTAACCCTAACTGATGCAGTGAGTAGCTTCTCATTACTTAAACAACCATGTCAGAAGACACATTCTGTGGTTGTGGAAAAGATGTTTCTTTTCCACAACAATGAAATATTAGTGTGTGTGACTTTTGTTTTGGTCAGGCAGCGTATGTAAACTATTAACCTGTTAACCTGATTATTTTGATTTATAACCCTGTAAAAAAAATTATATTCAATGAAACTTCATTCTGCCAAGATGAAACATGTTCCACAAAGGCATATGAATTACATTAACAGGGCCTACACTTCATAGACTACAAAGTGAACTCAAGCCCAAAACACGTGGCTATTTATGTCACTAAACATGGCAGCCTTATATCAACAGACCTTCCTAAATGTCATGTCTTTCACATGAAAGTGAACCACCAATGCAGCAGAAATAGCCTCACAGATGTTAATAAACACAATATATATATTAATTGAAACAATTGAAACTGAATTTGATGTCTCTGGCAATATGAAAACTTTTGTTTCTTATTTTGTTGTAAGGCAAGTTTTCTGAAATATGTATTGATCAAATGTACTGATAGCCTGGTATAATGTATAGGTACCGTATTTTCCGGACTATAAGGCGCACCGGATTATAAGGCGCACTGTTGATTTTTGAGAATGAACGGGTCTATT